>PVKV010027374.1:0-26533 GCA_004027835.1 Alouatta palliata | reverse complement strand
CATTTTTGGTCTTTGCCAACTGGTTTGCTTTTGCAGTGACTGGTACTTGTTCCTTTCCATGCTTAGTGTTTCTTTCAGGAGCTCTTGTAGGGCAGGTCTGGTGGTGACAAAATCTCTCAATAATTGCTTGTCCGTAAAGGATTTTATTTCTCCTTCACTTATGAAGCTTAGTTTGGCTGGATATGAGATTCTGGGTTGAGAGTTCTTTTCTTTAAGGATGTTGAATATCAGCTCCCACTCTCTTCTGGCTTGTAGAGTTTCTGCGGAGATATCTGCTGTGAGCCTGATTGGCTTCCCTCTGCGGGTGACCTGACCTTTCTCTCTGGCTGCCCTTAGCTATTTTTTCCTTCATTTCCACCCTGGTGAATCTGACGATTATGTGCCTTGGGGTTCCTATTCTTGAGGAATATCTTTGTGGAATTCTCTGTATTTCTTGAATTTGAAATTTGGACTGCCTTGCTAGGCTTGGGAAGTTCTCCTGGATGATATCCTGCAGTGTGTTTTCCAGCTTGGATTCATTCTCCCCGTCATATTCAGGTGCACCAATCAAGCATAGATTAGGTTTTTTCACATAATCCCATATTTCTTGGAGGCTTTGTTCATTTCTTTTCACTCTGTTTTCTCTTGTACTGTCTTCTCTTTTTACTTCATTGAGTTGATCTTCTATCTCTGATATCCTTTCTTCTGCTTGATCGATTCGGCTATTAAAACTTGTGTTTGCTTCAGTAGTTCTCGTGCTGTGTTTTTCAACTCCATCAAGTCGTTTATGTTCTTCTCTAAGCTGGTTATTCTAGTTAGCATTTCGTCTAACCTTTTTTCAAGGCTTTTTGTTTCTTTGCATTGAGTTAGAACATGTTCCTTTAGCTCTGAGAAGTTTGTTATTATCACCTTCTGAATCCTGTTTCCGTCAGTTCTTCGCACTCCTTCTCGATCAAGTTGTGATCCTGTGTTGTTGAGGAGTTGTGATCCCTTGAAGGAGAAGAGGTGTTCTGGTCTTTGGTGTTTTCACCATTTTTGTGCTGTTTTTTTCCCATCTTTGTGGATTTACCTGGCTGTGGTGTCAGAGAGTTGCTTGATGAGGTTGCTTGTCTGCCTGTGCAGGCGCTACTGGGTTTCTAGGGACTCCTTCAGGTTACTAGGGAAGCTTTCTGTGTCTTTTTTGTTTATGCTGGGAGATTAGGCTGGCTTCTTCTGCTGACCTGTAGGTGCTGCTGGGTTGTCAAGAATGCTGTCCTGTTGCTACGTATAGGCTTCCTGTGTTTATTTTTAAAACATGTAGCCCAGTCCCACCCCTCTATTGGTGGGTTGTGCCCTTCCTCCACTAGGTTGGATCATTCAGGGTTCCTCTCAGACTGTGGCACTGGCTACACAACCACTAGAATCAGGGCTTCAGCCCTCTGGGGTTTGTAGGGGAGGTTAGGGACCCGCCCAGTTGCACCCGGCAGTCTCCCCCTTTCAGCTTTCTCTCTCTCTGGTCATGGGGTAGGGGCTGCCCAGCTGCTCCAGCTTACAGCTCCCTCTCTCTCTGGGCTGCAGACTCTTATTCGACTCCACACTTGTAATTCCCGGTGCTTGACTGGCAAAGATCTCCCGTTCTGTGTATTGCTGAGGCTTTGATGGGAAGCGCTGTATCTGGACCTGGGCGCCAGAGGTGGAGGCTCTGACTCGCCGGTCAGATGCACTTTCTGGGTGAAGCAGCACCCCTCCCTGCCTCAGTTTGCCCTGAGTGGGCTTTGCTCACCCTCGGACTAGACCCGATGAAATGCACCTGGTACCTCGGTTGGAGCTAGGAGATCTCTGGGTTTCTGCGTCTCTTTCGCTGGGTGTTGTGTGCTGGAGTTGTGTCTAATCCACCATCTTGGAACTTCCCAAAAGTCAGCATTTTTATACACGAACAATGACTAGGAGAAAAGAAAATCAAGAAGATAATACCATTTGCAGTAGCTGCAAAAAATTAAAATACTTAGAAATAAATTTAACCAAGGAAATAAAAGATCTAGAAACCTTTAATGTATACATTTTAACTTATTAAAATATTTTTCAGATTTATATTAATACCAGTGAGTTATAATAATGTTACTCATGTAAATTTATTCTTTTTCTTTTTTTTGTCTTGTTTTTTAATATGTACTACATCTATTTATGTGTGGACCCACCAGTACTTTGTTAAAATTATTACTTTATACAATTTTAAATATTTTAAAGAATTTGAGGAATGAAAGGAGGTCAAGTATATATTTATAGCTTTTATTATATTAATCTTTTTACCATTTCTGGTTTTCCTTATTTGTTCCTATGACTCCAAACCACCTGGTATCATATCTTTAGCCCGACACAAGTTTTCTTCACTCACCTATTTTATGCTTTTATTGGCAAACATATGACATTTTTATGGTTATAGGACAAATAATACCATTATATACATATATTTAAAAATAATTCTTTAATAACATCAGGAAATAGAAAAAAGAAAATAAATATGCATTTCCTATTTTTATTATCACAGTTATTACCAGTACTGTTTCTTTTTTTGCATGGAGTTGAATTACTGTCTGGGTCACTTGCTTTCCTGCGAATAACTTTCTTTAGTGTTTCTTGTATGGCTGGCCTGCTAGCATTTAATTCTCTTACTGTTTTAATATTTAGGAATGCCATTATTTCTTTGATTTTTTTAAAAGTAGTTTTGCTTGACAGAGGATTCTTGGTTAGCAGTGTGTTTTTGAGTATATATTATTGTATTGCTTACTGGCCTCTATTATTTCTAATTAAAAATCAGTTGTTAATCTTATGGGGCTTTTTTGTAAGTGAAAAATTATTTTATCTCTTTCTTCTTTCAAGACTTTGTCCTTTTTGTTGCTTTCATCATTATAACTGGGAGTTTTTGTGGATCTTTTTGTGTTTGTCCTATTTAGAGTTTGAATGTGGAAGTTAATGTTCTTGTGTTTGTCCTATTTAGAGTTTGGATGTGTAAGTTAGGTTTTCTGGATGTGTAAGTTAATGTTTTTCATCATATTTGAGAAGATTGCAGCAACTGTGTTTTCAAATAATTTTTAGTTTCTTTTCTATCTCTCTCTCTTCTGTTTCCAGTGTTCCTATTATTCACATGATGGTAAAAGTAATGATGTCCCGTATGTTTTCCCAAGCTCTGCTTACTTTTTTCTCCATTTCTAGTTCTCTCTGTATTTCAGATTACATAATCTATCAGTCTGTCTTTAAGCTTGCTGATTATTTATCTACCAGTTCAGATCTTCTATTGAATTCTAGTGTATTTTTTGTTATTGTACTTTTCTACTTCATTTTTTTTCAAAAATTTTATTTCTGTGTTGATATTCTCTATTTGATGAGACATTGTCATCATACCTTTTTTCTTCAGGCATAATTTCCTTATTTTTTGTATCTTTAATTATTTTTGAACATTTTCATCTTCTGTGTGTATTCTTACTCTGTTTTAATCAACTCTTTTTTTTTAATCTCCTAATTTTTATGGTGTTTTTGAAGTTTTTATTGTGAAATTTAATTTAGAATATTTTTTTCTCTTCCATGTCAGGGTTTGGCAAACCAAGGTTGGTAGGCCAAATCTAGTTTGCTGCAGATTTATGTAAAGAAAGTTTTATTAAAATACAACTCTACCCAGTTATTTGTATATTGTGTTTGTTTGCTTTTGCACTACAGTTGCAGAAAGGAATAGTTGTGACAGAGACTGTATGGCCTGCAAAGCATAAAATGCTATCTAGTTCCTTATGTAAGAAAAGTTTTCCCAGTTTCTTTCTCGTGATATATTTGTGTAACCTGAGTTGTGGATGTATTTACAGGGATCATTTACATCTGCTTTTACAATATCTATGAGGCTTTTTTTATTTGCAGAATAGGTTTATATTAATGTTTTATTTGGTGGTTTGTTCAACAAATGTATGATGTGAATTTCAAATTGCCATATATGCCTGACATATCCTTTAAGTTCTCACGAGTGACATTTTTTATCCTTAAAGTTCTCACAAGTGACGTTTTTCTTTCATACACATATCCCAGGGGACTTAAAATTCTTTTCTGTGTTTTGCAGAGCTTATCATGTGTTTTAATACCTTTTTTCATAGTGTCTACAGTTAATAGTATTACTTTATGAACATGGTTCAGTTTAGCTTGCTTCCTTTAGGATGTCAAGAATTATATCTTCTTCGTCTTCTCGATTTTGGAACCCACGCTTCCTAACTCTTACTTGCCTTTTCCTTGTACAGTAAAATTTTGTTGCTAGCTCAAACTTAACTTTACTATTCTTATTTTGAATGTCTGCTTCATTTCTAGCATCTGAAAATTCTCATTTCTTTTAAAGTAGTATATATATTGAAAAATGCTTTGAGTAAATTTTTGTCTTAAATTTCTGTGTGTATTTTTTAAATTTATTAAGATTGTTACAAAGATATTTTTAAATGTTGCACATCTGTTGCAGAGCAACTATTTTTCCAAACTATGTACTTATTTGCATATCAAAGGCTGAGTTGTCATTATATTTTATTTTAATTTTTTCTTGTTTGTGTGTCTATAAATGAGGAGCCATCTGGAGTGGTTTTAAAATTTACAGAAGATAGAATGGATGATTTCTCTAGTTTTATTCATATAGCTACTAAGATATTAGTTTTATTTAATAGCTACTGAGATATTAGATGATATTAGAACCTTTCAAGCAACAATGTAACCTCAACAGACTATTAGGTGTAAGCTTACATTGTTGATCTAACACTCTTTTGGTAATGGGGACTAGAACATAATCATAGGCTTACTAATATATCATTTTTTTGTTGGTGTTTAATACAGCCATTATGTTTGGGTCCGCTTTTCTATAATATGCTTTCTCCTTTGCCATGGCTACCGTACTAGTTATAAAGTGTGATAACTACCAGACATTTTTTCTCCAGATATTTTTTCTGCAGTTAGGTCTAAAGTATACTGGCTTTCTGCATTATATAAAGACCATGTCAGGTGCTTCCTTGATTCACACTTTCCACAAGATGGATGAAGGAATACCAGTGATATGTTTCTTGACTGCCCTATGACTAACCTTTGTTTTCAGAATTTTTCTTGTTCAGGAAAGGAGGGTTGAGTGGAATTTTCCCAGGGAACCTCTTTTGACATTAAGAGGTATTATAGATTAATACCTTCTGGTTTTGTTTATGTAGGTCATCATACCAAAATGCCTGTCATTGCTGGTACATTTACTTATTATTTTAGTGTTAATCTGTGAGGGAGATGTTAGATATGAGTGCTAAATTTAGCTGTCTTATTGAGATGTTAAAGCATTCTTTTTTCTAACAATTCTTCCAAATGGCCAGAAATTTCATGAAGCTCTCCCACTTCTTACTTTAAATCTTCTGGTAATTCTTTACGTGAGGTGGGCACTCAATAAATTTTGTTTTTTTCTGAGTAAATTAATTAGTGGTGTCACAGAGTAAATTTTCTATGAAACAATACCTTAAACTTTTAAGCATAATGTTATAAAATTAAAGTTCCAATAACATTATTGTAAAAATATATTAATTCATTGTAGACAATTGGTCTAAAAAAGCTTACTATAGTAAGATACCCATCATTAGCTTTTCCATAAGCATATTTATACATTTCATCACAAATTGTCATCATTTTGTTAAATTGTTATGTAAAATATGCATGTTTTATGGCGTTCAATGCGATGTTTCAATGCATGTATATATTGTATAATGGTTGAATCATGGTAATTAGCATATCTATTACCTTGAACATTTATAATGTCTTTGTTATGAGAACATTCAGAATCCTCTCTTCTATCTATTTGAAATGCATTATTGTTAGCTATAATCACCCTACTATGTTCTTGTACTTTATTGCATAGTAGGTATTCCTTCTATCTGTAACATTGCATGCATTAACCAACCTCTCCATATCTCCCCCTCCTCCTATTCTCTCCAGTTTCCTGTAATCATCATTATACTCTTAATGTCTATGACATGTTTTTTTAAAGATACCATTTATGATTGAGATTACATAGTGTTTGTTTGTCTGTGCCTGGCTTATTTCACTTAACAAAATGTCATCTAAACTCATCCATGTCCCAGATGATGGGATTTTATTTTTTATGGCCTGTCGCGTGGCTGAAAATATTTCATTATGTGTGTTTGTGTGTGTGTGTGTGTGTGTGTGTGTCTGTGTGTATAAAGTCCCCTTTCTCCACACATGTACCAGCATTTGTTTTTTTCACTGCCTTGCTTGTGCATTCACATTTTTTTAGCCCTTGTGACGGTAACTGCATGTGTGGGTAGTTATTCAAATTGATGTTTCTTCAGCAGTATGATTGTTGGAGAAACCTACTTTGCCCTTTTGCTCTGGTATCTTGAGTTCAACATTGCGATATTTCTAAATACAATGCTGTGTGTCAGTTGCTTCTCTTGATTTGTCATGAACATTTTTCCTTGTTATTAAATTTTCTCTGAATTGTTTCATAATGTAATATGGAGTTTAAAAACATATTATGCTTTTTTCAATTTCATAAAGAGGATGATGAGCATTTTTTTCATAACTGCATATTTTCTATTTTTATTCTTTTTTTGCGTTATGAGAATTTATTTTTATTTTTTATTTTATTTTTGTCTTTCTATGATACATTATAATAGAGTTGCACCTCTAAGAATTTCTATAAAGTATTTGGTTTTACTCTTTTGTGTGTCTGTTTCTTCCCCTATGCTAGCCTCTTGGGAATTCCTGTCACTTTCAAGTGTTGTGAATATAAGAGGCAGTTTTACATGCTATTTTATATCTGTTTTATTTAAAATTCAGAGTTCTATATGTGTATTTGTTTCTGTCATTGATTAGCTGCGTGGCTTTGTGTAGTTGCTTAACCCACATTTCCCCATCTTAGAAACAGTCCTAAACACAGCAGCTTCCACATAGCATTGTTTTGAAGATTAAATAATAAAATTCATGTGTACCATTTGCTACTCTATCTGGCCAAGGCATGGTGATTACAATGTTTAAAAATGGATGCTTATTACACACTTACCAATCAGAATAGATACCAACTACAAACAATTGGCATCAGCAGAATATTGGCTTTCCTCATGGAGTGAGAGAGCTCAATTAAATGCTAGTTGCTATCTTAGTTGTAACAAGTAAAATAATCATGAAGGTGACAATTATGATGATTTTTGGCCAAACAGTTACCAAACTAAGTTAATGTTGTATCCCGAATAGGCACAAAGAGCTGAGCTTTCATATATGAACTTTACTCTGAAATTTTTTATTCCGCTGTAATTTTTTTTTTTTTTTTTTTTTTTTTTGAGACGGAGTTTCGGTCTTGTTACCCAGGCTGGAGTGCAATGGCGCGATCTCGGCTCACTGCAACCTCCGCCTCCTGGGTTCAAGCGATTCTCCTGCCTCAGCCTCCCGAGTAGCTGGGACTACAGGCACGTGCCACCATGCCCAGCTAATTTTTCTATTTTTAGTAGAGACGGGGTTTCACCATGTTGACCAGGATGGTCTCGATCTCTTGACCTCGTGATCCACCCGCCTCGGCCTCCCAAAGTGCTGGGATTACAGGCGTGAGCCACCGCGCCCGGCCTGCTGTAATATTAACATCAAAACATAAAAGTCTTAGTTATACAGATATGGAAACGATCTCATACTTTATATTTCATTCTGTTTAGTTCAAAGTTAAATATACTTTCAGTTAAACCTTGAAGTTTTTCTTACCTAAAGAAGATACACATTTATGCAAATTCATTCAGAAGTATTATTTTTTTTTTTTTTCCGAGATGGAGTCTTGTGCTGTTGCCCAGGCTGGAGTGCAGTGATGCCATCTTGGCTTACTGTAACATCTGTTTCCCAGGTTTGAGAGATTCTCCTGCCTCAGCCACCCAAGTAGCTGAGATTACAGGCATGCACCACTATGTCTGGCTAATTTTTTTGTATTTTTAGTACAGATGGGGTTTCACCAAGTTGACCAGGCTGGTCTTGAACTCCTGACCTCAAGTGATCCCCCTGCCTTGGCCTCCCAAAGTGCTGGGATTACAAGCATGAGCCACCATGCCTGGCCCAAAAGTACTGTTTTTATTAATTTTACTATGAGTGTACTTTATTCTAGTAAGAATCTATTGCCACACAATTTTCTATATTGATTCTTTATTATTATGTGTTAATACAGTTAAGATGAATTTTATCATTCTTTATCAAAGTTATAATATTTAGCCTTGTGTTTCTATAACTTAACAGACATACCATTCTTATGAATTTTTAAGAATTATGCTAAAGAGTATTCCATCGTTAGTGATAGCTTTTATGTTCCAGTTCATCTTTAACCACAACACTGTAAAGAGGTTAAGGTAAAATTTCGACACATGATTTATTGTACACATTATCGTGCATTAAAACTGAGCTATATGTGTTATTAATTTTTAAACAAAACTTGGAAAATGCTCTTTGGACATTTTTACAGTCCGGCTTTTTAAGATACATTCTTTATTTTGGTAGCTATTATACTTGACCTTATGTTAGGTATTTGTAATACTTTTTACTGTTTTCTTTAGCTTGCCAGTGTAACGGACATAGCACTTGCATCAATAATAACGTGTGCGAACAGTGTAAAAATCTAACCACAGGAAAGCAGTGTCAAGATTGTATGCCAGGTTATTATGGAGATCCAACCAATGGAGGACAGTGCACAGGTAAGTTTCTTTTAAGCAAATTTTAGTGTATTTTTACTAAGGTAATTAAGAAAGCATCACCTGTTGTGGAGAATATATATTACTGCAGAAAAGTTTTTATTCAATTTTATTATGTTTTCTAAGGTAATATGTATTTATTAGCACTGTGCACTGTAAGAATTCTATGATATGCTTGCTTCAAAAATATTACTTTTATTTCAAAATGAATACAGATTTATTATTGTAATTTAGCAAATATGGAGAAATAAAAGAAAAATTACCTATTCGCTACTCAAAAATAATCATTGCTGATAGTTTTTTAAAAAAAATAAATAGTAGGTTATTGTTATGACTTTAGAAATAAGAAATAATTAAAGGGTAAATGTGTACACCTTACATCAGGTAAGATTCTTATTGCACAAGTGGTAGTATAGAATAGTATTTAAGAGAGTATGGGTTTGGAACCAATTCTGGGTTGAAATCCCAACTCTGTCACTGTTCAAATGCATGAACTTGGTTCATTAACCTCTCAGTGTCTCATTTTTCCTGTATGTAAAATGGAGATGATAATAATTCATTGAGCTGTTGTAAAGATCAAATGAGATCATATGTAATATAGGCCTTAGGAATTAAAGCACATAAAAAAGAGCATTATAAGGGCTAGCCATAATCATTGTATTCTTGTTTACTAAACCCTACTTTCCTCCATCTTCCTGTCTATTCTCCCACTTCTGTCTTCTAATTTGCAAAGAATATTTGGTTTTTAAATAAAATTTCCTTTTAAAGTGGAATTTAATAGAAATCCTTCTTTGTCTCTAGATTGGAACTTGCCTTTAAAATTTTTAATCTATCATCTCTAAATGAAGTTTTCCTATATAGCACCCACAGAAAAATGGTTTTGGCTATGAAAATGTGAGGAATTTTTAAAGAGGAAATGGAGCCTGACTCTGGTTAAATAATTTTTTTAACACTAGCTGCGTATTAGAACAGCTGGAAAGCTTTTAGAAATATGGATGTCTGGACTACTTTCTAAAACAATTAAATCACTATCTGGGTTGTAGTTGTAGGGTGATTCTTGGGTAATGGTTCTTTTAAAATGTTTACCAAGTGACTCTCCTATGCACTCAGAGTTGAGACTCATGGGGAATGATGAACTGATTCAACCTTTGAGTCAACACAATTGTGCAGCTAATACAGTTGTATCTTGCTATCCATGTGAATTAATCCCAAGACCCTTCCTGTATACCAACATCTGCAGGTGGTGAAGTCCCTTATGTAGACTGGTGTAGTATTTTTATATAACTGATACACCTCCTCCTGTATACTTCAAATCATCTTTAGTTATAATTCCTAATACAGTGTCTACATTTTACTTTATTCACATAGATTCAAAGTATACTTGGTGCATGGCAAATTAAAATTTTGTGTTTTGGATTTTGTGGAATTTTTTTTCTGAATATTTTTGATCTTCTGTTGGTTGAGTTCACGGATATGGAACTCAGGGGTAAGGAGGGCCTACTGTAGTATGTTGGGTGACAAATAAAGATAGGTGAATGGAAGTTTTGTGATATGCAGTGATCTGATCCATTTGAAGCTCTAACATAGATGCATTAGCTGACATTTAGCATTTTTTATATCCTAGGCACTGTCCTAATAGCTTTATAGTCATTATTTTATATTAGCTTTACAAAAACGGTACGGCATTATTTTGATCCTCATTTTACATGTGAACAAAAATGGTGAATGCACAAAGAAGTTATCTAAAATACCCAAGATTATATTGCTAGTTAGAACAAGAAAATATCTCATTCCTAAACCCTACTCTTACCTGTTAATGCAGGAGTTCTGTTAACATGGACCAGGAAGATCCATTTGTTCTCTGTCCAGTGGATACATAAGGTGCAGTAATTATGGCCAAGTGGAATCCACAAAATTTAGAGTCTACATCCTAGAGTCATAGTGTTTTTAAATTTTGTTTCTTAAATAAAAAGACCATGGTTTTCAAGACATGCTCTTTCTGAAGTTTTTTATCACTGAATTTTCTGTAGCTGTAAGTTTTATTGGAGAAAGTGCATGTTTCAGATAGATTATGTGTTTTAATGTATTGATTGCACAATTTTAAGAAAAATATACTCTGAGATTTTTCATTCACATTACAATTTGTATGTCTCTGTAAACTGCCATGTATTTAATATAAAATTGTGGTATGTTTTATTTTACTTTTATGAAAATTATTTTAGGTATGTTTTCCAATGTATTTTCATGCCCATATGTAATAGTTCATTCTGTAATTTACTTAATATATTTCTGTTGGCATTTATATAATGCTTCTAACCGTAACTCCAATTCTAGGGAATAACTTTTTAACAAAGTAAAACCCACATAACAGATACCTAACTATCATCAGTATACAATTCAGTGGCATTTAGTACATTTACAGTATTGTGCAACTATCACCTCTAATGTTTTTAAGGTTTTAATTAAAAAAAATTCAATTTTTAATTTTTGTGGGTACATAGTAGATATATATACTTATGGGCTACGTTACATATCTTGATACAGGCATGCAATGTAAAATAATCACTTCAAGGAGAATGGGGTAACTATCTGCTCAAGCATTTATTCTTTGTGTTACAAGCAATCTAATTTTACTCTTTAAGCTATTTCAAATTATTTAAAAATGTCCAATTAAGTTACTACTGAGTATAGTCAACTTATTGTGCTATTGAATAGCAGGTCTTACTCATTCTTTCTATTTTTTTGTGCCCCTTAACCATACCCATTGCCCTCCAGCCCTCTAACTATTGTTTTTGTCCCTATTAAGCATCCCTCCCTTCTCTCCAGCCCCACATTACCCTTCCCAGCCTCTGGTAACCATTCTTTTACTCTCTATGTTCATGAGTTCAGTTATTTCGACTTTTAGATTCCACAAATAAGTGAGAACATGTGATGTTTGTCTTTCTGTGCCTGGCTTATTTTACTTAACATAGTGATCTCCAGTTCTATCCGTGTGGCAAATGGCAGGATCTTATTCTTTTTTATGGCCAAATACCATAAAAATATATACCACATTTTCTTTATCCATTCATCTGTTAATGCAGCAGTCCCCAACATTTTTGGCATTAGAAGTGGTTTTGGGGAAGACAGTTTTTTCACGGATGGGGTGGTGTTGGGGTATAGTTTACAGATGAAACTATTCTACCTCATGTCATCAGGCATTGGTTAGATTCTTATAAGGAGTGTGCAGCCTAGATTCCTCACATGTGGAGTTCACAATAGGGTTCCAGCTCCAATGAGAATCTAATGCCACCACTGATCTGACAGGAGGCAGAGCTCTGGCCTTAATGCTTGTTCACCTGCTGATTACCTCCTGTTGTGCAGTCAGGTCCTAACAGGAAATAGACTGGTATCAGTCCACATCCAGGGGTTGGGACCCTTGTGTTAATGGACACTTAGGTTGCCTCCAAACCTTATCTATTGTAAACAGTGCTGCAACATAGGAGTGCAGATATCTCTTTGCTGTACCAGTGTCCTTTTGTTTAGGTTTATACCCAGCAGTGGGATGGCTGGATCATATGGTTGCTCAATTTTTAGTTTTTTGAGGAACCTCCAAACTTTTCTCCATAGTGGTTGTACTAATTTACATTCCCACCAACAGTGTACAAGGATTCTGCTTTCACCACATCCTCACAAGCATTTATTGTCTGTTTTTGGATATAAGCCATTTTAACTGGGGTGATAGCTCATTAGTTTTGATTTGCATTTCTCTGATGATCCGTGATTTTGAGCACCTTTGCATATGCCTGTTTGCCATTTGTATGTCTTCTTTTGAGAAATATCTATTCAAATATTTTGCCCATTTTTGATTAGATTATTAGATTTTTTTTCTGTGAGATTGTTTCAGCTCCTTATATATTTGGGTTATTAATCCTTTGTCAGATGGGTAGTTTGCAAATATTGTCTCCCATTCTGTAGGTTTTCTCTTCACTTTGTTGATTGTATCCTTTGCTGTGCAGAAGCTGTTTAACTTGCAATCCCAATTTTCCATTTTTGCTTTAGTTGCCTGTGCTTACAGGGTATTGTTCAAGAAATTTTGGTCCAGACCAGTGTCCTGGAGATTTTCCCCAGTGTTTTCTTATGGTAGTTTCATAGTTTGAGGTCTTAGATTTAAGTCTTTATACCATATGCTTTTTATATATGGCAAGAGATAGGGTCTAATTTCATTCTTCTGCATATAGATATCCAGTTTTCCCAGAACCATTTATTGAAGAATCTGTCTTTTCCCCAGTGTATGTGCTGGGCACCTTTATCAAAAATGAAGTCACTGTAGCTGTGTCCATTTGTTTCTGAGTTCTCTGTTCTGTTCTATTGGACTATGCATCTGTTTTCATACCACTATTATGCTGTTTTGGTTACTATAGCTCCTAAGTATAATTTGAAGTAAGTTAATGTCATTCCTTCAGTTCTTTTTGTTTTGGATAGCTTTGGCTATTCTGGGTTTTTGTAGTTCCATATATACTTTAATATTTTTTTTTCTTTTTTTCTATTTCTGTGACAAATGTCATTGTTATTTTAAGAGGGATTGCATTGTATCTGTAGACTACCTTGGGTAATATGGACATTTTAACAATATTGATTCTTCCAAATTATGAACTGATTCTTTTAATGTGTTTTTGGTGTCCTCTTCAATTTCTTTAATTAGTGTTTTATAGTTTGCATTATAGAGATCTTTCATTTCTTTGGTTAATTCCCAGTTATTTAATTTTATGTACGGCTATTATATATGGAATTACCTTTTAATTTATTTTTTATATTGTTCACTTTTGGCATATAGAAATGCTACTGATTTTTGTATGTTGAATTTGTATCTTGCAATTTTACCGAATTTGTTTATTAGTTCTAATACATTTTTATGGAGTCTTTAGGTTTTTCCAGATATAAGCTCATGTTATCTGCAAGCAAGGATAATTTGGCTTCCTCTTTTCCAGTTTGGATGCTCTTTATATTTTTCTCTTTTTTGATTGCTCTAGCTAGGACAGTCAGTACTATGTTGAATAACAGTGGTGAAAGTGGACATCCATATTGTGTTCCAGATCTTAGAAAGAAGCCTCTCAATTTTTCCCCCTTCAGTATGATACTAGCTGTGGGTCTGTCATATATGGCTTTTATTAGGTGAAGTTATGTTCCTTCAATTCCCAGTTTTTTGAGAGTTTTTATTATGAAGAGATGTTGAATTTTATCAAATGCTTTTTTACTGTCAGTTGAAATGATTAGATCATTTTTATCCTTCATTCTGTTGATATGATGCATCACATGGATTGATTTGCATATGTTGAACCATCCTTGCATCCCAGGGATAAATCCCACTTGGTTATGATGAATGATCTTTCTCATATATTGTTGAATTTTGTTTGCTGGTATTTTGCACCAATATTCATTAGAGATGTTGGACTGTAGTTAAAAAAATTTTTTTTGATGTGTCTTTGTCTGGTTTTAATTTTAGGATAATATTGGCCTTGTAGAATGAGTTTGAAAGTAGTACTTCCTCCTCTGCTGTTTTTCAGAATAGTTTGAGTAGGATGGGTATTAGTTCTGCTTTATATATTTGGTAGAATTCAGTTGTGAAGCCATCAGATCCCAGGCTTTTCTTTACTGGGATAATTTTTATTACACCTTCAATAACATTACTTGTTATTGGTCTGTTCATGTTTTTGATTTCTTCCTAGTTCAGTCTTGGTAGGTTGTATATGTGTAGGAAGTTTTTATTTCTTCTAGATGTTCCAATTTACTGGCATGTAGTTGATCACAGTAGCCACTAATGGTCCTTTGAGTTTTTGCAGTATCATTTGAAATGTCTCCTTTCCATTTCTGACTGTATTTTTGTATGTTTTCTCTCTGTTTCTTTTTCTTTGTTTGTCTGGCTAAAGGTTTTTGTGTTTTGTTTAACCTTTCAAAAAACAAGCCTTTTGTTTCATCAGTCTTATTTTCTTCATTTCAATTTTATTTGTTTCTGCTTTGATCTTTTATATTTTCTTTTACTCATTTTGGTTTGCTCTTCCTTTTCTATTCTTTAAGATGCATCATTAGATTATTTGAAGCTTTTCCTCTTTTTTAATGTAGGCACCTATAGCTAGATACTTCCCTCTTAATACTGCTTTTGCTATATCCCATAGGTTTTAGTATGTTGTGTTTCCATTATCATTTGTTTCAAGAAAATTTTGTTTCCTTCTTAATTTCTTCAGTGACCCTCTGGTCATTCAGGAGCATATTGTTTAATTTCCATGTATTTGTAAATTCTTCTTGTTACTAATTTCTAGTATTATTCCATTGTGGTCATAGTCAATGTTTTAAATTATTTCAGTTGTTTTTTAATGTTTTACAACTTGTTTTGTAACCTAACATATGATATATACTTGAGAATGATCCATGTGATTAGGAAAATAATGTGTATTCTGCAGTTTTGGATGAAATTTTCTGTAAATATCTGTTAGATCTATTTGGTCTATAGTGTAGATTAAGTCCCTTGTTTCTTTGTTGATTTTTGGGAGATCTGTCCAATGCTGAAAGTGTGGTGTTGAAATCTCCGACTATTAGTGTATTGGGGCCTATCTTTCTCTTTACCTCTAATAATATTTGCTTTATATATCTGGGTACTTCATTGTTGGGGGTATATATATATGTTATATTTTCTTGCTGAATCGAGCCATTTATCATCATATAGTGACCTTCTTTGTCTATTATTTTGTTTTTTGTCTTGAAATCTATTTTGTCTGATGTTAAGTATAGCTACTCCTATTCTTTTTTGGCTTCCATTTGCAAGGAATATCTTTTTCCATTCCTTTATTTATAGCCTATGTGTGTCTTTATTGGTAAAGTGTGTTTCTTATAGGCAACAGATTATGGAGTCTTTGTTTTAAATCCAAACTTTTGATTGAAGAATTTAGTCCATTTATGTTCAAAGCTATTATTGATAAATAAGGACTTACTCCTGCCATTTTATTTTTTGTTTTCTGGTTTTTTGTGTTCTTCTCTCTTTTTTTTTTTTCCCCCTTTCTATCTTCCTTTAGCAAAGGTGTTTTTTTCTAGTGATATGATTTAGTTTCTTGGTTTTTATTTCTTGTGTCCAATGCATGGTTTTTGGTTTGAAGTTATCACAAGACTTGTAAATAGTACCTTATGACTCATTATGTTAAGCTGATAACAACTTGACACTTTTTGTGGTCTTCTTTTCCTTCTTCCTTTTCCTTCTGTCTTCCTTTATTGAAGATTTTTTTTCCCCTATATTTTCTTAGTTTTTATTTTTTGTGTATCTTTGTATGTTTTTTGGTTTGAGGTTATCACGAGGCTTGCAAAAGCTATCTTATAGCCTATTATTTTAACCTGATAACAACATGACACTGTTTACGTAAACAAACAAAAAGAAAACTAATAAAAAGCTTTAACTTCATCTCTCTGTTTTTTAACTTTTTGTTGTTTGTATTTATATCTTATTTTACTGTCAACATCTTGAAAATTGTTATTATTTTTGAGTGGTTCATTGTTTAGTCTTTCTACATAGGATAAGAGGAGTTTACTCACCACAGTTGCAGTGTTATAATATTCTGTGTTTTTATGTGTACTTACTGTTGCCAGTGAGTTTTTTGCTTTCAGGTAATTAATTTTTGCTGATTAATGTCATTTTTCCCCGTTTGAAGTACCCCCTTTAGCTTTTCTTTTGGGACAATTCTGGTGCTGATGAAATAATTCAACTTTTGTTTAGGAAAGTATTTCTTTTTCATGTTTGTAGGATATATATATATTTCAAATATATACATTTCAGGATATATATACATTTCAAAAGTTGTTTTCCCTCAGCACTTTAAATATGTCATGGCACTGTGCCCTGGCCTGTAAGGTTTCCACTGAACAGTGTGCTGCCAGATGTATTGGTGCTCCCTTGTATGTTATTCGTTGCTTTTCCCTTGCTTCTTTTAGGATCCTTTCTTTATTCTTGATCTTTGGGAGTTTGATTGATTTTAAATGCCTTGATGTAGTCTTTGTTGGGTTTAATTCTGTTTGGTATTCTCTAACCTTCTTATACTTTGATATTGATATATTTCTCTAATTGGGAAGCTCTGTGTTGTTATCCCTTTGAATAAACGTACCCCTATCTCTTTCACTTCTTTCTTTTTAAGGCCATAGACTCTTAGATTTATACTTTTGTAGCTATCTCTAAATTCTATAGGTGTGATTCATTGTTTTTTATTTTTTTCTTTTTTCTTTTCTGACAGTATATTTTCAAAGAGCCTGTTTTAAAGCTCATTTTTTATTCTGCTTCATTAATTCTTCTATTAAAAGACTAATGATACATTTTTCCACATGCCAATTACATTTTTCAGCTACAGAATTTCCCCTTATTCCTTTTAATTATTCCAGTCTCTTTGTTGTGTTCATCTAATAGAATTCTCAATTTCTTCTCTTACCTTGCATTTATTTGACTTTCCTCAACACAGGTATTTTAAATTCTCTGTTTGAAAGGTCACATATCTCTGTGTCTTGAGGATTGGTTCCTGGTAGCTTATCTATTTCATTTGATGAGGTCATGTTTTCCTGGATGGTGTTGGTGCTAGTAGATGTTCTTTAGTATCTGGGCATTGATAAAGTTAGATATTTATTGTAGTTCTCACTGTCTGGGCTTGTTTGTACTTGTCCTTCTTGGGAAGGCTTTGCAGATATTTGAAAGGACTTGAATGTTATGGTACTAGTTGTATCTGCTATAGAGGGGACTCTAAGCCCAGTAACACTTTATTTACAAACTCATAGAGGTACTGCCTTGATGGTCTTGGACAAGATCTGGGAGAATTCTGGATTACTATGCGAGACTGTTGTTCTCTTCCCTTATTTTCTCCCAAACAGAGTTTCTCTCTTTGTTCTGGGCCATTTAAAACTGGGGGTGGGGTGACAAAACTATCCCTGTGGCCATCACCAGTATGGCTGTGCTGCTCAGACCTGAAGCCAGCACAACATTGGATCTTACCTGCAGCCTACTTTATCCACTCACTGGTTACTGCCTGTGTTCACTTAAGGTCCTGGGGCTCTACAATCAGCAGGTGGCAAAGCCAGCTAGGCTTGTGTTCTTCCCTTCTGGATGATGAGATCCCCCAAGCCCCTGGTGGATCCATTGGTGCTGTACAGGAGTTAGGGGCTAGAGTTAAAAACCTTAGAATTCCACTTAGTGTTCTATTGTACATTGACAGAGCTGGTACTCAAACCACAAGATACAGTCCTTCCCACTCTTACCTCCCCTTTCCAAAGGCAGAGGAGCCTCACTTCACAGCCATTGCCATCAAAGGCCACAGGGAGTACTGCTAGACTACAGCTGATGATCCCTTAAGGCCCAAGGGCTTTTAAATAAGTTTATAAAGAATGCTGCTTGGCCTGGTACTCACCTTTCAGGGGAGTTGGCTCACCTCTGGTCTAGGGCAGGTTCATGAATGTCATTCAAGAGTCAAGTCCTGGGATTGGGGACCCCAAGAGCCCACTTGGTGCTCCATCCACCTGCGGCTTTATTAGTTCCTAAGGTACAAGACAGAGTCCCATTTACTTTTCCTTCTGCTTTTCTCAAGCAGAAGAGTTTTGCCCTGTAGCCACCACAGCTGGTAAGGTGCTGAGTTTCACCTGAAGCCAGCAAGTCTCAGAGGATCACCTAAGATCCTCAACAGTACCTGGGTATCGGTGCTGGTTATTCAGGACCCAAGTACTCTTCAATTAACAGGTCATGAATGCTTCCAGGACTGGGGCCTTACCTTCAAATCAGTAGGTTCCTTTCTGGCCAGGATGTGTCTAGAAATGTCATCTGGAAGCTAAGACCTGGAAGGAGGGCCTCATCGTTGTAATTGGTGCCCTCAAGACAATGTCCTCTCCACTTTTCCCACATCTCTCCTCAGGTAGAAGTTAAGGGTCTCTTTTGGAACCACAATTTTTGCAGTTTGGGCTTAGAGGAGAGATGATAGCAGCACTCCCTTAGTCACTCCATCTGCTGTCCCAGCAGGTCCTGTGCCCCACCAGCTTATTGTTTCTAGGCCCAGTTCAGCACTAGGACTTGCCTAAGAGTTGTAGTCCTTATGGCCTAGACTGCCTTTCAAGTTTATACTTAGAGACTCAGAACATTTTAGCCCTTGGTGGTGAGGTTAGCGGGAACTGAGTTCAGACTGCTAGGATCGGCCATTTTCCTTTGTCTAGTGCTGGTTTAAATGTTCCCTCTGTAGGCGGGTGTCCCCTGAGTTTTGCTCATTTCTCCTTTCTACTACAACAGTGAGTTCAGTCCCTCATGATTGCTATTTTCTCCCTCCTTTAGTGCTCAGAGACACTCTCCACACCATGCTGTTGCTGCAGAGAGGTGGGAGAAGGGTGATATTGGCAATTTGAGACTTTAAAAAAAAAATCACTTCAGTGCCTCTTTCAGTGATAGAAGTTAACACCAGGTACTATGAGTGCTCATCTGATTTTTGGTTTTATGAAGGTGCTTTTTCTGTTTAGATAGTTGTTAAATTGATGTCCCTGTTGGGGGGGACATCAGTTGTCTCTTGTTAACTTCTATCACTGAAAGAGGCACTGAAGTGAAAGAAGTAGACAGAACCTTCTATTTCACTATCTTGCTTTGCCTCTCTCTCACCTTTATCTATTTCTTAAACATTTTCATTGCCCAAAAAGGAACCTCTGTACTTATTAAGTCATCATCCCAGCCCCTGGCAACCACTAATCTGCTTTCTGTCTGTATGAATTTACTTATATTCTTGATATTTCATATAAATTGAATCATACAATATGTAACATCTTTGGACTTGCTTCTTTCACTAAGTATAATGTTTTTGATGTTCATTCTTATTGTAGCAAGTATCAGTACTTAATACCTTTTTACAGCTGAATAATACTGTGGTTTTGATTTCCATTTCCTTAATGACTAAATATTGAGTATCTTTTGCTGTGCTTTCTGACCATTGTATGCTTAATTTGGAGAAATATGTATTCAAATACTTTGTTTAAAAATATATCTATTTTCTTAAATTCTTGAAAATATATATAATATAAAATTTACCATTTTAACCATTTTTAAGTATACAGTTTAGTGGCATTAAGGACATGTGCACTGTTTTGCCACCCCATCATCTTCATTCCTCTTCAAAACTTTTTAATCTTGTAAATCTGAAACTCTATACTCATTAAATAATAGCTACCCACTTTCCCCACCTCCTTCCAGACCCTAAGAGCCACCATTCTACTTTCTGTTTCTGTGAATATGATGGCTATAGATACTTCATGTAAGTGGAATCATGCAGTTTTTGTTCCTTGGTGACTGACTTATTTCTCTTAGCATAATGCCTTCAAGGTTCATTCATGTCACAGCATGTATCAGACTGTCTTTCCTCTTTAAGGTTGAATAATATTTCTTTATGTATTAATACAATCACAATGTTTTGCAACTGTTACCTTTATCTAGTTCTTACACACATCATATTTTGTAGTTTATTAATTGATGGACATATGAGTTGCTTCTACCTTTAAGCTGTTGTAAATAATACTGCTAAAAATATGGCTTACAAATATCTTTTTGAGTATTTACGCCTTTGCATATGCTTATTAAATATTTCTTTGTCTTCCTTGGAGAAATTTCTATTCAAATCTTTTGCTCATTTTTTTTATTTGGGCTTTTCTTTTTGCTGTTAAATTGTAAAAATTCTATGTATCTTCTAAATATGAGACTCACATCAGGTATAAGAATTGTGAATATTTTCCGCCATTCTGTATGTTGTCTTTATTGATGGTATCCTTTAAAACACAAAAGTAGCCATCTTGGTGGTTTAATTTATCTTTTTTTTAAATTTTGTTGCTTACATTTTTGGTGCCATATCTATGAATCCATTGCCATATGGAACATCACAATGATTTTTTATTGTCAGCATAAGCAAAAGGAATATATGAATGACTAATATAGCTACAAAATGTTTTAAATCATTATGGTTTTATTATTCTTATAGGCAGAGTGATTTTAGGAATATATTCCCCTCTAGGGATGATACTTCTCTGCTAGGTTGAAGACTAGTTTAGTTATTTCACATTAATTTTTTGTTACTGACATGATACCTTTGACAAGCCAAAGTACAACGCAATGAAAGTTTAAATAGAATGAATAATAGATGCCTATTGTATTCACTGTTATAGTTTCTCTCGTAGTTTGTGAAGTTTTTAAATAATTCTTAAAAGTTTCTGTGTTTCTTAAAGTTGGCAGGATAATATTTTGCTGTCTATGACTTTTATATGGTGATGTGATATGTAAAAGTCATTTTTATTTTTTAAGGCCACATTATCTACATAATAATAAAAAATATGTCATATCTGATGAATTATTTTAATGTAGTAATGTCTAAAATCAATTTATAAAACGTGGAAAGTAAAACTTTATTACTATTTTTTCATTTATAGTTTATTTGGAAAAGCTCAGTTTTAAAACTAGTAAATATACTTGTTAAAATTCAGAGTCAGAGCAGAACTGAAGGAGATAGAGACACAAAAAACCCTTCAAAAAAATCAACAAATCCAGGAGGTGTTTTTTTGAAAAGATGGACAAAATAGATGACTGCTAGTGGACTAATAAAAAAGAAAAGAGAGAAGAATCAAATAGATGCAATAAAAAACCGATAAAGGGGAAATCACCACCAATTTCACAGAAATACAAACTACCATCAGAGATTATTACAGACAACCCTATGCACACAAACCAGTAAATCTGGAAGAAATGGATGAATTCCTGGACGCTTGCATCCTCCCAAGACTAAACCAGGAAGAAGTTGAAACCCTGAATAGACCAATAACAAGGGCTGAAGTTGAGGCAGCAATTAATTGCCTACCAACTAAAAAAAGCCCAGGTCCAGACAGGTTTACAGCTGAATTCTACCAGACGTACAAAGAGGAGCTGGTACCATTCCTTCTGAAACTATTGCAAACAATACAAAAAGAGGGAATCCTCCCCAACTCCTTTTATGAGACCAACATCATCCTAATACCAAAACTGAGCAGAGACACAACTAAAAAAGAAAACTTCAGGCCAATATCCATGATGAACATTGACACAAAAATCTTCAATGAAAAAATCTTCCCTGACAAACAGAATGCAACAGCAAATCAAAAAGCTTATTCATCGTGATCAAGTAGGCTTCATCCCAGGGATGCAAGGCTTGTTCAACATATGCAAGTCTATAAACATAATCCGTCACATACATAGAACCAAAGACAAAAATTACATGATTATCTCAATAGATGCAGAGAAGGAATTTGACAAAATTCAACTGCCCTTTATGCTAAAAACCCTCAATAAACTAGGTATCAATGGATCATATCACAAAATGATGAAAGCTATTTATGACAAACCCACAGCCAATATCATACTCAACGGGCAAAAACTGGAAGCATTCCCTTTGAAATCTGGCACAAGATGAGGATGCCCTCTCTCACCACTCCTATTCAATATAGTATTGGAAGTTCTAGCCAGAGCAATTGGGCAAGAAAAAGAAATAAAGTGTATTCAATTAGGAAAAGAGAAAGCCAAATTGTCTCTATGTGCAGATGACATGATTGTATATTTAGACAACCCCATCATCTCAGCCCAAAATCTCCTGAAACTGATAAGCAAATTCAGCAAAGTCTCAGGATACAAAATCAATGCGCAGAAATCACAAGCATTTCTATATACCAATAACAGACAAACAGAGAGCCAAATCAAAAGTGAACGCCCATTCACAATTGCTACAAAGAGAATAAAATACCTAGGAATACAACTAACAAAGGATGTAAAGGACCTCTTCTAGGAGAAAAACAAACAACTGAAATAAGAGAGGACACAAACAGATGGAAAAACGTTCCATGCTCATGATTGGGAAGAATCAACATCATGAAAATGGCCATATTGACCAAAGCAATTTATAGATTCAACGCTATCCCCATCAAGCTACCAATGACCTTCTTCACAGTACTGGAAAAAACCACTTCAAACTTCATATGGAACCAAAAGAGAGTCCACATAGCCAAAACAATCATAAGCAAAAAGAATGAAGTTGGAGGCATCATGCTGCCTGACTTAAAACTATACTACAAGGCCACAGTAATCAAAACAGCATGGTACTGGTACCAAACAGAGACATAGACCAATGGAACTGAACAGAGGCCTCAGAAGCAACACCACACATCTACAGTCATCTGATCTTTGACAAACCTGACAAAAACAAGCAATGGGGAAAGGATTCCCTGTTTAATAAATGGTGTTGGGAAAACTGGCTAGCCATGCGCCGAAAGCAGAAACTGGACCCATTCCTGACACCTTACACTAAAATTAACTCCAGATGGATTAAAGATCTAAACATAAGACCTAATACCATTAAAACCCTAGACAGAAACCTAGGCAAAGCCATTCAGGACATAAGGAATAGGCAAGGATTTCATGGCTAAAACACCAAAAGCAATGGCAACAAAAGCCAAAATAGACAAATGGGATCTAATTAAACTCCAGAGCTTCTGTACAGCAAAGGAAACAATCATTAGAGCAAACTGGCAACCAAGAGAATGGGAAAAAGTTTTTGCAATCTATCCATCTGACAAAGGGCTAATATCCAGACTCTACAAAGAACTAAAACAGATTTACAAGAAAAAAATGAACAAGACTGTTCAAAAGTGGGCAAAAGATATGAACAGACACTTTACAAAAGAAGACATCTATGAGGCCAACGAACATACGAAAAAATGCTCATCATCACTGGTCATTAGAGAAATGCAAATCAAAACTACATTGATTTACCATCTCATACCAGTTAGAATGGTGATCATTAAAAAATCTGGAGACACAGATGCTGGAGAGGATGTGGAGAAATTAAGAACACTTTTACACTGTTGGGAGTGCAAATTAGTGTAACCATTATGGAAGACAGTGTGGCAATTCTTCAAGGACCTAGAAATAGAAATACCATTTGACCCAGCAATCCCATTCCTGGGTATATACCCAAAGAATTATAAATTGTTCTATTATAAAGACACATGCACACGTATGTTCATTGCAGCACTGTTTACAATAGCAAAGACCTGGAACCAACCTAAATGTCCATCAGCAATAGACTGGATAAAGAAAATGTGGCACGTATACACCATGAAATACTACACAGCCATAAAAAGCGATGAGTTCATGTCCTTCATAGATACATGGATGAATCTGGAAACCATCATTCTCAGCAAACTGACACAGGAACAGAAAATCAAACCACATGGTATCACTCATAGGCGGGTGTTGAACAATTAGAACACGTGGACACAGAGAGGGGAGCATCACACACTGCAGTCCATTGTGGGGGATCGGGGGAGGGACTGCAGGGGGAGGGGAGGGTGGGGAGGGATAACATGGGGAGAAATACCAGATATAGGTGATCGGGGGAGGAAGACAGCAAATCACCTTGCCATGTATGTACCTATGCAACAGTCCTGCATGATATGCACATGTACCCCAGAACCTAAAGTACAATTAAAAAAAAATTCAAAGTCCATGCCAATATTAAGGGGAAGTAGTAAATAAATTTATATTTGAAGGGCAAGGCATTAAATATACCACAGCATATGTATGATTTTAAAAATTCAACCTAATAAAGCCAATCTAACATTATTGTCAATTATTATTGTATTATGGCTAGTCAATTATATAATTAACTATTAAAATGTTTTATCATTAAAATTTTATTTATAATGTTCAGGAAGATTCTCTGATTAAAAACTTGCTTTGGATATGTATATATAATATTTATGTGTGTGTGTATATGTATACTTTATATATATATGTATATGTAATCTTTGTGGCTATGGAAAAGTATAACAGTGTTAAATCCTTGGGCTTTGGAATCATACCTTTTGAGTCTATATGCTGCCAATGCCACTGTCACCTTGGATAAATTATTTAACTTTTAATTTAATTTAATTTTTTGAGCTGGAATCTTGCTCTGTTGCCTAGGAATGCAGTGGTGTGATCTTGGCTCACTGCAACCTCAGCCTCCTGGGTTCAAGGAATTCTCCTGCCTCAGCCTCCCTAGTAGCTGGGACTACAGGGTCATGACACCACACCCATCTGATTTTTGTATTTTTAGTAGAGATGGGGTTTCTCCATGTTAGCAAGACTGGTCCAGAACTCCTGACCTCAGGTGATCTGCCTCCCTTGGCTTCCCAAAGTGCTGGGATAACAGGCCGTGAGCCACCACTCCTGGCCTCTTTAACTTTTCAGTGTCTTAGTTTTCTCATCTGCAAAATGCAGCTAGTTTAATTTATGGTGTAATAGTAAGTCTTAAATGTGGTACTTAATATATGTTCCTGGCAAATATTAACTCCCTAATCGTAGCTATTATTGTGGTATTATTATTACTATTCATAACATCAGTAAGTTTAGTATTTTGATAAAAATATATGATTCAAACTTTTATGGCAGTATTACTTTTGTCATAATGTTTCCAACCTGACTTTTAAACTGTAGTTTAATGTATACTTGTATTAAATGATCAAATCTGGATAATTGAGGTATCTGTAACTTCAAACATTTATCATTTCTTTGTGTTGTGAATGTTCCAAGTCTGTTCTTCAGTATATTTTGATATAACAATAAATTATTTTAAACTATAGTCACTTTATTATGCTGTAGAGCACTAGATCTTATTTCTTCTTTCTAACTGTATTTTTATACCCACTAACAACTCCTATTTATCCTCACCTCTTCATTAGTATTCACAGCCTCTGGCAACCACCATTTCATTCACTAACTCCTGGAGATCAATATTTTTTAGCTCCCACTGAAGAGTGAGAACATGTGTTATTTGTTTTCTGTACCTGGCTTATTTCACCTAACATAATGTTCTCTAGTTCCATCAATGTTGTTGCAAATCACAGGATTTCATTCTTTTTAGTGGTGGAATAATGTTCCATTTGTGTATGTATATCACATTTTCTTTCATTGTTCATCTGTTGATGGACACCTACATTGATTCCTATTGCAAATAATGCTGCAATAAACATGGGCATGCAGATATTTCTTTGATGTACTGATTTTCCTTCTTTTGAATATATACCCCATGGTGGAATTTCTGGATCATATGTACTTCTGTTTGTAGTTTTTTTTAGGAACTTCCAGAAACCTCCATACTATTTTCCACAGTGGCTGTACTGATTTACATCCTGAACAACAGTGTATGAGAGCATGCCCCTTTTTCTGCATCCTCATCATCATTTGCTATGTTCTGTCATTTGGATAAAAGCCATTTTAACTGGAGTGAGATGATGTCTCATTGTGGTTCTGGTTTGCATTTCCCTGATTATTACTAATGTTGAGCATTTTTAAAATAAATCTGTTGGCCATTTATAAGTCTTCTTTTGAGAAATGTCTGTTCAGGTGTTTAGCCCAGTTTTTAATTGTATTATTATCATTATGCTATTGAGTTTTTTGAGCTCTGTGTGTGTTGTAGTTATTAAGCCCTTGTCATATGAGTTGTTTACAAATACTTTCTCCCATTCTGTGGGTTTTCTGTTTACTTTGTTGATTGCTTTGCAGGAACATTTTAGCTTGATGTGATCCCATTTTTTCAGTATTGCTTTGGGTACCTGTGATTTAGAGATCTTACTCTTTTTTTGGGGGGGGGTGTCTTTTTTTTTATATATACTTTTTATTGCATTTTAGGTTTGGGGGTACATGTGAAGAACATGCAAGATTGTTACATAGGTATAGGTACACACATGGCAGTGTGATTTGCTGCCTTCCTCCCCATCACCTGTATCTGTTATTTCTCCCCATGCTATCCCTCCCCAACTCCCCACCC
>PVKV010027373.1:0-26539 GCA_004027835.1 Alouatta palliata | reverse complement strand
AAGCATTGCTAGTTAGGAAACACCTTTAGGCATTTCTGATGAATGCTCTGAATTCCTCCTCCTCTTTCTCCTTGTGATGAATGTTGATGTAGTCCTTTCCCAGGTTCATAGAAAGGCTAGGTACAAATTCTTGATAAATAATTGGTTAGAGTGAGAAGTTAAAGACTCAATAGTATTTTACCCCAACTTCCCTTCAAAGCTACATTTATTTTTCAGCTTCAGGATTCTCCTCATAGAATCTTTAAAGCAGGGACAATTCTTGTTTAAGCCCTACATGACTGGTGGCTAGCATAGTATCTAGTGCAAGCAGGCCTTCAATAAAGGAATCAAACAATATTGGGCTATACAGTTGGCATAATTGGAGAAATTTTCTGAACTTCTGACCATTTTCTCAAATAAATTTGTTTTCTGCTTCCCTTTGTTCAATGAAGCCTCTTTCATTATATATTAAATTCTTTTTTTTTAATTGCATTTTAGGTTTTGGGGTACATGTGAAGAACATGTAAGATGGTTGCATAGGTACACACATGGCAGTGTGATTTGCTGCCTTCCTCCTCATCACCTGTATCTGGCATTTCTCCCCATGTTATCCCTCCCCAACTCCCCACCCCTCACTGTCCCTCCGCTATTTCCCCCCAACAGACCCCAGTGTGTGATACTCCCCTTCCTGTGTCCATGTGTTCTCATTGTTCAACACCCGCCTATGAGTGAGAACATGTGGTGTTTGATTTTCTGTTCTCGTGTCAGTTTGCTGAGAATGATGGTTACCAGGTTCATACATGTCCCTACAAAGGACACGAACTCATCGTTTTTGATGGCTGCATAGTATTCCATGGTGTATATGTGCCACATTTTCCCTGTCTAGTCTATCATCAGTGGACATTTGGGTTGGTTCCAAGTCTTTGCTATTGTAAACAGTGCCGCAGTGAACATTCGTATACATGTGTCCTTATAATAGAATGATTTATAATCCTTTGGACATATACCCAGTAATGGGATTGCTGGGTCAAATGGAATTCCTATTTCTAGGTCCTTGAGGAATTGCCACACTGTCTTCCACAATAGTTGAACTAATTTACACTCCCACCAGCAGTGTAAAAGTGTTCCTATTTCAACACATCTTCTCCAGCATCTGTTGTCTCCAGATTTTTTAATGATCGCCATTCTACCTGGCGTGAGATGGTATCTCGATGTAGTTTTGATTTGCATTTCTCTAATGACCAGTGATGATGAGCATTTTTT
Organism: Alouatta palliata; assembly: GCA_004027835.1. Classification (NCBI taxonomy): domain Eukaryota; kingdom Metazoa; phylum Chordata; class Mammalia; order Primates; family Atelidae; genus Alouatta; species Alouatta palliata. Next base: position 25,297 of record PVKV010027373.1, on the reverse strand, counting down.
CATATGTTTGTTGGCCTCATGTATGTCTTCTTTTGTAAAGTGTCTGTTCATATCCTTCGCCCACTTTTGAATGAGCTTGTTTGTTTTTTTCTTATAAATCTATTTTAGTTCTTTGTAGATTCTGGATATTAGCCCTTTGTCAGACGGGTAGATTGCAAAAATTTTTTCCCATTCTGTTGGTTGCCGATTCACTCTGATGACTGTTTCGTTTGCTGTGCAGAAGCTGTGGAGTTTGATTAGGTCCCATTTGTCTATTTTGGCTTTTGTTGCCTATGCTTTTGGTGTTTTAGTCATGAAGTCCTTGCCTATGCCTGTGTTCTGAATGGTTTTGCCTAGATTTTCTTCTATGGTTTTTATGGTGTTAGGTCGTATGTTTAAGTCTTTAATCCATCTGGAGTTAATTTTAGTGTAAGGTGTCAGGAAGGGGTCCAGTTTCTGCTTTCTGCACATGGCTAGCCAGTTTTCCCAACACCATTTCTTAAACAGGGAATCCTTTCTCCATTGCTTGTTTTTGTGAGGTTTGTCAAAGATCAGATAGTTGTAGATGTGTGGCATTGCCTCTGAGGCCTCTGTTCTGTTCCATTGCTCTATATCTCTGTTTTGGTACCAGTACCATGCTTTTTTGATTACTGTAGCCTTGTAGTATAGTTTGAAGTCAGAGATTGTGATGCCTCCTGCTTTGTTCTTTTTGCTTAGAATTGACTTGGCTATGCAGGCTCTCTTTTGGTTCCATATGAAGTTTAAGATGGTTTTTTCCAGTTCTGTGAAGAAGGTCATTGGTAGCTGATGGAGATAGCATTGAATCTGTAAATTACTTTGGGCAGTATGGCCATTTTCACAATATTGATTCTTCCTAACCATGAGGATGGAATGTTTCTCCATCTGTTTGTGTCCTCTCTTATTTCGTTGAGTAGTGGTTTGTAATTTCCTTGAAGAGGTCCTTTACATTCTTTGTTAGTTGTATTCCTAGGTATCTTATTCTCTGTAGCAATTGTGAATGGCAGTTCATTCTTGATTTTGCTCTCTTTGAGTCTGTTATTTGTGTATAGGAATGCTTGTGATTTCTGCACATTGATTTTGTGTCCTGAGACTTTGCTGAAGTTGCATAGTAGTTTCAGGAGATTTTTGGGCTGAGACTATGGGGTCTTCTAAATATACAATCATGTCATCTGCAGATAGAGACAATGTGACTTCCTCCTTTCCTAATTGAATACCCTTTATTTCTTTTTCCTGCCTGACTGCTCTGGCTAGAACTTCCGATACTATATTGAATAGGAGTGGTGAGAGAGGGCATCCTTGTCTAGTGCCAGATTTCAAAGGGAATGCTTCCAGTTTTTGCCCATTCAGTATGATATTGGCTGTTGGTTTGTTGTAAATAGCTTTTATTATTTTGAGATACGTTCCATCAATACCTAGTTTATTGAGGGTTTTTAGCATAAAGCGCTGCTGAATTTTGTCAAAAACATTTTCTGCATCTATTCAGATAATCATGTGGTTTTCGTCTTTGGTTCTGTTTATGTGGTGAATTACGTTTATAGACTTGCGTATGTTGAACCAGCCTTGCATCCCCGGTATGAAGCCTACTTGATCATGGTATATAAGCTTTTTGATGTGCTGTTGCAATCGGTTTGCCAGTATTTTATTGAAGATTTTTGCATCTATGGTCATCATGGATATTGGCCTGAAGTTTTCTTTTCTTGTTGAGTCTCTGTCAGGTTTTGGTATCAGGATGATGTTGGTCTCATAAAATGATTTGGGAAGGATTCCCTCTTTTTGGATTGTTTGGAATAATTTCAGAAGAAATGGTACCAGCTCCTCTTTGTATGTCTGGTAGAATTCGGCTATGAGCCCATCTGGACCTGGGCTTTTTTTGGTTGGTAGGCTATTAATTGCTGCCTCAACTTCAGCAATGGGTCTTCATTTTATATTAAATTGTTATGGGTCTTCATTTTATATTAAATTCTTATTTATTATACTCTGTTTCTGATCTTCATTTTTTATTCCCTATCCATTTTTCTTTTTTGGTGTTGGTCCACATCATTTTCAATACCATAACTTTATGGTATAATATCTTAGATATTAGTTATGAAGCTACTTGTGCCTCATAACTCTTCTTTTTCAAAATAGCATTTTATACACTTGTCCAGTTACATTTGTCTAGAAGTGTTTGGTTGTAGTCTAATAAAAATAACCTATTGAGATTTTTGGTTGAGATTACATAAACTCTATAAACTAATTTCTTTTTTGCTGTTTGCTTCCTTTTCTTTCCTCTTTTCTTTTCCTTTTCCCTCCCTCCCTTCCTTCCTTCCTTCCTTCCTTCCTTCCTTCCTTCCTTCCCTCCCTCCCTCCTTTTTTTTTTTTGGCAGAGTCTTGAGTCTTGATCTGTTGCACAGATGAGAGTGCAGTGGTGTGATCACAGCTCACTATGGCCTTGAACTTTTGGGTTCAAGCCATCCTCCTGTCTCAGCCTCCCTAGTAGCTGAAACTACAAGCATATGCCACCACACCTGGCTAATTTTTTAATTTTTTGTAGAGACAGAGTCTCACTGTGTTGCCCAGGCTGTTCTTGAACTCCTGGGCTCAAGCAGTCCACCCACCTTGGCATCCCAAAGTGTTGAGTTTATAAGCATGAACCACTGCACCTGGCCACCTAATTTCTATATAGGCATTTTTATGCTTTTTCCGTCTCATAATAAGGTTTATCCCTTTATTCAAATCATCCGTTATGTATTTTAGTAGGAATGTATGTTATTCTTTATATGGGTCTCTCATACAACCAACCTGCTCTCCTGATTCCCATCTCCTGCCACTCTGCTCACTGCTGGAGATACAAAGATGAGCATCCCCTAAAGTTAGAGGATTTCTTGCACAGCAATTTCTGCAAGAAGCTCAATTTGGTGAGCAAAAGAGATAACCAATCAAATAATTACAACTAACTATAGTAATTATCATGATAAACAGAAGCACAAGGTGGTAAAGAAGCAGAGAGCAGGGGTGCTGACCGAGACTAGAGATATTAAGGAAGAAATCCTGGAGGAAGGGACCCTTAAATGAGTCTTAAAGACCGAATGGAAGTTGGCCAGATAAAAAGAGAAGGAATATTTCAGGCAGACAGAGTGTTCATTGGGGTGCGTGTTCAAAAGTAAAGAGATACAAAATAAAATGTTTTAGGAGCTCCAAGTAGCTGGAGTATTGGATGACAGTGGATAGTAGCTGGAAATGAAGATAGAAAGTAGGTAGGAGGGTGGCAGATTGTGAAGGGACTTTTATGAAAAGGTAAGAGTGGATATAGCACCAGAGGATTTAAGTGGAGGAGTGAAATGGTCAAATTTATGCTTTAGGAAAAAGTCCCTAAAAAAGACAACACTAAAAATAAATAAAGGCTATCCTAGCTGCAGTGTGGAAGATGGCATTAAGTGGTACCAGACTTAGCCAGAGGGATCAATCGGGTGTCTCCGTAGTCATCTGGGGCAACATGCCCTAAGGCAGGGCAGTAATACTAGGGATGGAAGAAAAGGAGGGACCCCGGAGCACTAAGGGAGGGCGCACAAACAGACAGCACTCCTGCATGCTCACATACCCATTCTTGTCAGCGCTTTCCAAAGTGCTTTATAGTTTTTACTGATTTAAACAGGATGTGTTCCCCTGTTGTGTTCTGACTGGCTATTGCTGACCCAAGAAAGCTGTTGGTTTTTAAAAATATATCATCTTATATTCAATCCATGGAACAGGATTTAAAAATTCATTAAAATAAAAAATTTTAAAAATATGTGTCTATCTTGTATTCTTCCATTTTTTTGAACTTTTAAAGTGTTTAGTTGACTTTTTTAGCCTTTCTGGGTATTTATTTTTATCTAAGTACTTCTGCATATTGATATTTTTGACCTGTCACCTTTTTAAATTTTTATTACGAAATTCTCAAACATGCACAAAAATAGAGAGAATATTATAACTAACTCCTATATGCCCTTCACCCAGGTTCAGTACCTAAGATTTTGCCCCACTTCATCTTTCCCTTTTTGCTTTTGTGTTGTCGCTGAGGTATTTTAAAGCAGTCTCAGACCTTTTGTCATTTTAACTCTATGTACTTCAGTATGCATCTCTAAAAAATGTGGATATTTTCTCATGTAACCACAGTGCCATTGTTATTGTGCTTAACAAAGTTTACAATTTTTCTGTGGTATAATTTAGCATCTAGTGCATATTCATATGCCTTGTTTATCTCAAAATATCTTTTAACAGTTGGTTTGTTCCAACTGGGATTTGAATCACACATCACATTTGGTAGTTTGGACCCAAGAGACTCTTTTAATCTGCAGTAGTCCCTAACCCTAGCGGCCCTTTTCAAAAAAAAAAACAAACAAAAAAACAAAAACAAAAAAAACTCTACCAACTGTGGAAGAAACCATATCTGTTATCCTGTAGAATGTCTCACATTCAGAATTTGTCTTGTTTCTTCATACTATAATTTAATTTATTCTTCTGTCTCTCATGTTTCCTGTCAATTGGAAGTTAGCTTTGAGTGACTAACTGGATTATGGTTCTTTTTCTTTTGGGGAAGAGGATAAGACTACTTCAGAGGTTAAGGCTTCGAAGTACTTCTTCTGTCTGATAGTCCCTCTCTTGGGGATGCTAACATTGAACAGTGGATTTAGATGGTGACAGCTCATCCTTCTATTATCAGTTTCCCCATCAGACTCATTGAATGAGTTCATCCTCTCATGATTGTCTCTGAATGAATTATTTCATCAGGGGATACAAAAAAAGTTCTCATTCTGTCAGTCTTTTCACATGTATTAGCTAAATAGTGTTCCCGTAATAGCTAGAGCTATTTTGTTGTCTTGAAATACAGTATGTATCCCATTCCCCAAAAAAACCTAGAAAAATGCTTAATTCATTTTCTTTTATAGTAATTTTTGGTTAAAGAATGGGTACCTTTGTTGTTCTTTTTAAGAATCTATTGATTATGCTTCTAGTTTATGACTAATGCATTGGCTAGGCTGCTGATTCTCCCCCAGTTATTATCTTATTATCTCAGTCCTTGTGAAACGAGCCTCTTTAGCACAAGAGTCTTTAGATCCTTTAGTGTTTAATGACTTTCTCAGTGCCACACGTCAGTCCATCTAGTCCTGCGCTTTTCAAAAGAAGACGGAACAACCTTTCCTTTGGTTCTTCTCTTCCTGTTCCAGGTCACACTGTGAACAAGCTGCGTAAACACTCAGATTCAGAAGTGGCTTATCTTGCCAGAGAAGTTTATACTGAGTGGAAAACTTTCATTGAAAAACATTCAAATAGACCTTCTATTGAAGTTAGAAGTGATCCCAAAACCGAGTCATTTCGGAAAAACGCCCAGAAATTACTCTCAGAAGCCTTGGAAGTAAAGGTAATGCCCTAAATATATACAACTATTATGTGCCCATAATAATTTTTGAAATAGAAGAAAAATAAAGTTAATGTCTTGGTTTGAATGTGATTAGTAGGTGCTCTTGGTTAAACTGCCTCATGTTTTCGTAATGAGCTTTCCTAGTCTTAATGCTGTCTGTGGCTTTATTTTAACCAGTTACTCTTTAAGCATTCTGGATTTATGAGCATTCCGGGAGACAATGTTGTAGGAGGGCAGGCTTTGGACTAGCAAGATTTGAAACCCTAGCATTCGAGTTGTGACACCCTAGGCAGATACCTTAACATTTTCTGAGACGATTTCTTAATCTGTAAAATGAGGATTATAAATCCCACCACCTAAGGTATTAGGTTAAAGGAACCATTTATGCAAAAGAATAGTAGTGCCTACTGATTAGAAGTTATTTAATGAACGTTGGTTACTTGCCATTTAAAATTCCTTCCCTTCTCACTGAAGTAAAAATTCTGTGATGGACTGTGTTATGGAATATCAATGGCAAAATAAATAGCTGTCTATTGGAAAGACTCATCTCCCCCATTTTTTGTCAACAGCCATACCTTTAGTTTTAAGGCATAAAATCAACTGGATAGACATGTTCCCTATCATCTTCATGGCTCACAATTCAGATGATGTTTAGTGGTTTGAGGTATACATGCTGGAAGAAGGATTTCTGCTCATTAATAATAATATTCATTGTCATCATCATCAAACAACAAATCTTATAAGCTAATTAACACTCTGAAAAATCAGACATATAATATTCATGTTTATTCCTCACCCCAGGATATCCCAGAGCAACTCTGCTAAAATATCCTTAAAGAACAATTTAATATTAATAAAAGAAGCAATTCAGAAGTTTGATTTAAATGCTAAATCTGTTACTTCAGTCTCTAAAAAAATTTTTAGCCTCTCTATCTCAATTATTTATCTAAAAAAGAAAGACTTGTCATATAGTACTTACTTTTATTTATTTATTTATTTATTTATTTATTTTTTAAAGATGGGGTTTCACCCTGATGGCCAGGCTGGGCTTGAACTCCTGACCTCAGGTGATCTACCCACCCCGGCCTCCCAAAGCACTAGGATTGCAGGCGTGAGCCACCGCGCCCGGCCAGTACTTACTTTTATTAAAATAAAGTTTTGGACCTGAAGCAAATTTGCACCAAAGCAGCAGCTGCACTGTGCAGTTCTGTCTTCACCTTCATGATGTTTCCCTTGGTCAAAAACACACTAAGTCATCTCCAAGTTCAGCAAACAATGGCAAGGTAGAGCCACCAGAAACGTACACCTGATTTTCATGACAATATGGTAATGCTGTATTAACTAGTGGAGCTACTTTCTGTATTGCTATGTGGACATATGTAGCAACACAAACCAAGTAGAATGGAACCTGTCTCTTGTTGGTAGAGTCACCCCAAAGGAATGGAGAGATCACTAATCATCCCAGCTGGTGTAATAATGAATTGTTTAAAAAAAAAAAGCTCATAATTGGCTGGGTACGGTGGCTCACACCTGTAATCCCAGCACTTTGGAGGCCGAGGCGGGTGGATCACAAGGTCAGGAGATCAAGACCATCCAGGGTAACACAGTTAAACCCTGTCTCTACTAAAAATACAAAAAATTAGCCGGGCATGGTGGCACGTGCCTATAGTCCCAGCTACTCGGGAGACTGAGACAGGAGAATCACTTGAACCTGGGAGGTGGAGGTTGCAGTGAGCCAAGATCATGCCACTGTACTGTACTCCAGCCTGAGTAACACAGTGAGACTCTGTCTCAAAAAAAAAAAACCAAAAACAAAAACAAAACCCAGCTCATAATTGATGCCAAGTGAAAGCACTGTGTACCCATTAAGACATGGCATTGTTGAAGAAATAAAGTACATTTGAAACCTTAAAAAAAAAAATAAAGATTTTGGATTTTTTAATACAAACTTAAAATAGAAAATGAGAAAAATGTAGAAAAGGGAAAAAAATGTAACCCAGACATAATCTTGTTAACACATTGGCACATTTCCTTTTTCAGTAAATTATTATGGCTTTTTAAATGAATGCTGGGCAAGTTATCATTGTCTGAGATTTATATAGAGTGAATTATATGCCAAATGTTCCAGAAGATATTTTTATTGATTATTTAAGTAACATTGCAGAAAATGACATAATTATTTACATTTGTGTTCTCTTTAATCTTGATCAATTTTAGTTAGTGTCATTTTGTATACCCTTTTCTACATATATTTTTTCATGTTTATAATTTTTAATGTCTATTTAATAGTTCAGTGAATTCCTATGCTGGAATTTTGCTTAACTTTTCCTAAAGGAAACTTTAATATGAGTATTAAACCCTTGGAAGAGAGGAAAAAATATGAAAGTTGTAAGTCTAATTTTCCAGAGTATCGATTAGCCAACAAGATTTATTTTAAATAAAGTTTAGTTTTGAAATAAATCAAAATTATTGCAGAAACATACAGTGTGGGTATATAATACGTAGTTAATGTGGTGGTAAATATCAGTTCCCTTGGTATCTTTTTAAGTAAATGATAATAACGAAGCCATGCTTGTAAGGATTAATGAGCAGTTTGCCTACTATATTAAACTCCATAATAATTATCCTTTTAGTTTATCCATTAATTATCCTTTAAATGGCACATCAAGTGGTAAGCACTCAAGTGTTATAAAGCAAAGTTTAAAAAGTGATACATTTGTTAGTGCTTTTCAACATAATTGGAAAAAATATCAGATTAAGCATAGCTGAATGGTTTTGTTCCCAAAGAGTAAATTTAAAAAATTAAAAGTATGCATCTCACTATCTTTCTTAGCCAAAAAAAAAAAAAAAAATCTGCTTTCCTTGCATAACCAGCATTTGACAGCATGTTTATCAGTTTGTTATGTTAGAGAACATAAATACAGATACTTTCTATAAGGTTAATTCTTAGCACCTATCATCATCTGAAATATTTCCATATTAGAGTAAATCAATGAACCATCTAATTCAGTATCTGGTCTTTGACAGTAATCAATGTTGAGTGCATTCAAATCAGACATCAGATCTCCATGAATGTACTTAATCAGGCAGTAGCAAAGCATTGGATAAGTTATTGGCCCAGTGACTTAAAAGCCTCTACAATTTGATCCTAGCATGTGTTATTGCAAATACCAAATCTTCTCATTACATTTTTTTAGGAAAAAAAATGTTTCCGTGTTGTTTCACTCATATCCTTTAATAGTGAAAGCCATAGATGAAAAATAATATGTACAGCCTAAAGGTGCATCTCTTTATTACCTTACAGATCTTGCTTTCTAGATTCATGGATTATTTCCTTGTTCTTGGAATAGTGGAATAGATGAATAAAAACTCCATCGTTGAAACCCAGGCTCCATTCCCCTTTACTTTCTCTCTTCCGGATCTTCTTTGTTCTTCCCTGTCTTTTAGATCTTTCCTCATATGAACATCCCCTGTGGTGTCATTCTCTTACTTCCCCTTCCTCATTATCCACTCTCCTTTCCTACCTCACGGCCTGTGATCATTTTCCTATTATGTCATTTAAAAAATGAACCTGATTCTCAAAGTGAGCCTGTATCATTAAGAGTTATGAAACACTGGCTGGTTGGCTCAGTTGGTTGTCAGATGGTGCTAATGAGATCCAGGTCAGGGGTACGTCCCCATATGGGACTGTTAGTTTTTTCTTTGTTTAATGGCCTCAGACTGCACCCCTGGCTTTGACCATCTCTCTCATGAATGTATTCAAGTGGTCAAAAAGAAGTGTAGGTAGATATGTACAAATTCAATCATGCTATTGGAAAACCCGCACAACGTTTGCTTCCAGTGGCTATTCAACAGATGTTTAGTAAGGATCTACTTGGTGCTGGGGGAGAAGACGAACATGAATGAGTCGCATTCCCTGTCCTAAAAAAGCTTTACTGTCTCCTGGCTGAGAGCCTGTAAATGATTAATTAAAATATGAGGCAGTGTGAAATACTGGTACTAGCAAGTATCAACACACAAAGTATAGAGCAGTTAAATCTGATGGGGGAATCAGGAATGCTTCATAGAAGAGATGGCAGTGGAACTCGCCTTTGTAAGAGAAATAGGATTTTGCTGCCTGGAAAATACACATCAAACAGAAACATATTTTATCTGCTATGTATACGATGTTATTAGAAGAACAAGAAAGAAGGGAGTTACACATGGGAAGGAAGGACATTCATTTAACAAATATTGTTTGAACACTTACTACGTGCCACTAACCTGTGCTAGGCATGGGCAGTTTAGAAATGGATTCAACGTGGTTTCAACTCTAGCAGTGCTTATAGTCTTTTGAGGAAAATAGACAAATAAATCATTACAAGACAGTGTGGGAAGTTCTGCACTTAAGGTAAACGCATGAAGAAGACCCTGTTCCCTTGTCCTGAGAAAGCTCACGCATGTGGCAGACATCACTAATTAGTTATGGCACCATTTCCCACTGATGAAGGAGCTCAAGGTGGTCATGTTTTGTATCTTCCTCCAGCTATAGCCAGTTCATCCAGAATTAGACAGCTGTATAACACACTTAACTCACAGGCACAAACAAATAAGGAAGGCAGATTTGATTCTCTGTCTCTGGGAAACGTGAAGTAGGAGATACCAAGAAAACAACAGTGCAAGTGTTAAACAGAAGAGATGTTGGAGGAGTTGTGAGGAAGCAGAGTTATGAGTAGAGAAAAGGTGTGTAGCATAGCGGGAGAGAATAAGGCAGTTAGAATTGGGAGTGAGTAAGGCCCATGGAGAAGAGCAAAAACGTGTGAGAAAGAGACCAGGCAGCTCATGAGAGATGCAGAGAAAGGACCGATTTCTAAATAAATTCGTAGGTTTCTGCCAGTGTTCCTATCCTCATTCCCATTCATATTATCTCATAGCGAAAGCCCTTTATCTCAAGGACTGTCCTTCCACTCAGAAGGGTTCATCTAAAGTACCAGATTAGGACCCACTGGAAAGGACTCATCAACTTGGGTGGGTTTGGATTACCCAAAGGCACTTACAAGATAGGCATTCTTCACTTTGTGCAACAAACTTGTTATACACATGGTACATGATGAATCATTTTCTATTATGATTTCTATTTTAATGTCACGTATTTTTCTCCATTTCTTCATTCTGATTGGTCTTCATTTAACAAGAGGCATGCATGAGAATTGTTGCCTTCTCTCCCCACCACACTGCTGGCATACCATCTGTCATGCTGCCTCCCCCCAGCTTCCCACCCTCTTCTAGGATGTGAGTTTGTGAAGGGCAGGGTTCACATCCTTTCTGTTCTGTCTCTAAGAGCAGGCTAGACCCAGAGCAGCAGTTCAGTGAACTATTTGCTGAATGGAGTACGTGAATTCCAAGATTACCTCAGAGTTCTTTTTTTAAAAAAATACAGGTACTACAATTTGCTGGAGTCCCCATGACTTGTTTTACAAACGCATATATATCCTTTTTCTTCAATGACCACTCCCCTCAAAAAAAAAAAAAAAGACTTTCTTGCTGAGTTCTCTAAACAGTCAGTAGAGACTAACCAGCGTCACAACAGGATAAGGAACTTTCTTTCTGGCAAATGCTGCAGGACAAATGCTGGGTAGCCAGTTAGCCACCTTTCCAGCTTCCTAAAGTAGTCTGGTGCCAGACCTGCATCAGGGGGCTAGTTTGGTGCCCACCCAGGAGGCCTTGAAAAACTTGGAGTCTGGGTTCTAGAGAGCCACAGTGCCAAGTCCCTCACTCCAGCACAAGCCTAGGAAATAATCTGTCCGTCATTACGACCACAAACTTTTGTGAGGACCTTTTGTCTGCTAGACTAAGGCAGATGTCTGGGCCTGGATATTCTCTCTCTCTCTTTCTCTCTGTCTCTTTCGGTCCTGTTCTGCTACTTGCTTGGTCCTTATGTCTTCCAAGTTTCTTTTTTCTACTTATTGGTCTGTCTTTCTCTCATGTTAGGACGTTTTTCTAAATGTCAGGTGACTCCTTTTTATTTGGGGTGTGTTTTTTCTTTTTTTTTGGACTTTGCTTTTTGCAGAGAAGAACAAACGTGTATGTACAGCTCAGTGAATTTATCATAAAGCAAACACCTATTTCACCTAGCCAGATTCTACCCATGCTCTAGGTCTCAGGTGAACCTTCATTTCCTCTTGAAGCCAGGCACTGCCCTCCTGGGTTGGGTTGCTTTGCCATGGCTGTGCTCTCCCCAGTGCTGCTTCCTTTCCTTTCTCCTGGCGCACAGGATCCTTGCAATCCCTGTTCACGACCTGTCTGCCCTACTGGACTAGGCTGCCCAAGGGCTGAGCCTGCCTTAGTCACTGCTTATTGCTCAGCCCAAGCACAGAGCCTGGCACGTAGTGCTGAATAAATGTTTGAATGAGTGGCTAAGGCAGGGAGTGAAAGGTTAAAGGAAAAAAAGGAAGTGAGAGAAAAATTTTTGTCTCCTATTTTCAAGGAATTTTCTGCTAGGAGAGACAAACTTAAAATCTAGATCATTGGCTGGGTGCAGTGGCTCATGACTGTAATATCAGCACTTTGAGAGGCCAAAGTAGGAGGACTGCTTGAGGCCAGGAGTTCGAGAGCAGGCTGGGCAACATAGAAAGACCCCATCTCTAATTTTTTTTTTTTTAATTAGCTGGGCATGGTGGCACGTGCCTCTCTAATAATCCCAACTCTTGGGAGGCTCAGGCCAGAAGATCACTTGAGCCCGTGAGTTTGAGCCTGCAGTAAGCTTCAACCACACCACTGTACTCCAGCCTGGGTGACAGAGTGAGACAGTGTCTCTAAAATAAGAGTGTACACTTCATTTCTAATATATCATGGTAATGACTAAGGGAAGCCCAGGGTATTGTGACAGCCTGAAGAAAAACTTTCAGTCCTTTGCACTAGTGTTTTTTTTTGTTGTTGTTGTTAGGTTGTTTGTTTTTGCCTAGGCTTTGACATGCAAAGAGGAGTGTTTTTTGTAGGGAAAGATGTGCTTGCTAAGGGAACGTGTGCTGTGCAGAGGGATAGAGGTGTGTGAGAGTGGCCAAGAGTGGAGTGCTCAGGGCTGGGCGTGGTCAGGATTTGGGAGATGAATAGCTGAAGATGGACCTGGAAAGGAGGGTAGGGCTGAAGGGGTCTCAGACGAGCATCCCAACCTACCCTGGATTCAGACCATGAAGACAAAATCCCAGATCTGTCCTGCTTTGATTAGGTCTGGGACCTCAAGATGGCTTGGGACTGAGCCAGACCACCCCAGAATTGCCACTGGTTCCATCCCCTCAGCCTGCTCTGCTTAATTGAAACTGCAGGAGTCCCCAGTCTCAGCCATTCTCTCAGAATGTTGAAAGGGCCATTAGTCTGGTGAAAGGGAAGAAACGTGAACTTTGGAGTCAAGCGGTCCAGGTCAGAGTCCCAGCTCTGTCTCTTAGTAATTGTAAGACCTTGAACCTTTGCCTTTGAACCAGTTTCCATATGTGTAAACTGTGATAATAGGAGTTATGAGCACTAAATGTGAAAAGTGATTTTGAACTGTTCTTTACACATATTAGGATCCAGACCCCATGTTTCTAAAATGCCGTAAAGAGTTAAAAGGCAATCTAAAAGCAAAACAAAACAAAAAAATGAACCGTTATACTGATTTATTATTCTTGGGCTTCGTTTCCTGGTTGGTAAAGTACAGGGCCCAGTACCCATTGCTTAGTTCAGGCCAGTTTCCTGTTATAATGGCAAATATTACCACCCGGCAGGGGTTGTGAATGAGGTCCCTGTCACGAAGCACATGGCCTTGTTCCTTAATTGCCAGGGTGGAATTAATTTGCTCTTCCTGTTTCTCTTGTGACAGGAAGTAGATGTCCTTGAATTTCAGTTGATTAATGGAGGCCTCTGAGCAGAGTGCTCCAGTCTCTCTTGCTTTTAATCCTTATCCAATGTAAGGCTCTAATTTGATAATTTTGCTGTTTTTTAGATGGATCACCTACTGGTTGAAAATATTGAGCGGGAAACGTTTCATCTCTGCTCCCGCCTCATTAATGGGCCGTACCGGCGGACGGTGAGAGCCCTGGTCTTCACATTAAAGCACCGAGCTGAAATCCGGGCTCAGGTGACAAACGGCTCACTGCCGGTCGGCACGTTTGTACAGACCCACAAAAAGTGACCTGACGACGGTTCCAGCCCTGGACCAGGCAGAGAAGAAAATGGGCCTCTCTCTGCCATTCAAAGACGCTTTTGAGTTTGGGTGATGGCTGATGCTGGCTGTGCGAGATTTTCCCATGGTGCCGTTCCTTTGCAGACAGAGGATGCAGAGAGCCCTAGGAGACAGGCCTGCAGGAATGTGCTTCATTAGCTGGAGTGCGCTGGTGCTGCCTAACACAACGCACACTGGCTGTCACTAGGAAGCGCCATACGGTTGCTATCACCCAAAACGGTGAAAGGGTGACGGATTTCACTGTGAGGATGCCAAGGACACCTCTAAATCTCCCCCATATCAGGCAGATGAAGTTACTACTTTATTTCACCACCCTGCAGGTAACTGAAACTCAATTACCGCTGCCGCTCACTCGGTTCCATCCCCCTGAGTTTAGACCGCTCTGGTACCTCTCAGAACTCCCCTGTCTGTTCTCTTTGCTGTACCCCAGGGGTGAGCCTGCCAGAGCCAGCCGACTACCCCTTCTTCCCAGAGCTCACTTATCTGAACGTTTCAGCTCTCCCTGGAAGACCTTCTGCGTTGGTCTCCAGAGCCCCCATGCTGAGGCTACTAATGAGGAACTGGCCCGAAGCCTCCCACACCTCCGGGTTTATTTGAATATGCTGGTGCTCTCAGTTCAGGGCTCTGTAGAAGATACATAATGCAATTTCTCTCGAAATGAATTACTGCAGTACAAAAAAGTATATACATGTATATGTTAAAATGAAATATCTCTACACAGGCCTGTTTTAACAATTATGTAAATGAGACTTGTTTTTTAAGAGTAATAATAAGCTGGGACTTTTTTTTTCTAAAACAAAAGGTGGAGTTTGTTTATTGAAAAGTGTTTTGGGTTGAGAAAGGGTATAGTTGGTGAAATTAAAGAATGATGGAACAAGGATTTGAGGGAGGTAGCAAGACTCAAGGAAGGGGGTATTAGATTGGGGGAGACCAGAACACGTTTGTAATCTGAAAGGAAGGAGCCAGTAGAAAGCGAGAGATTTAAAATAAAAAAAAGAAGAAGAATATGAGCTGAAAAACAAGGCGAGAAGGGACAGGACTAACATTATTGCCTATCTTCTAAATGCTAGGTGCTTTTCCTAAGGCAGTTTATTCACATTTACATGGGTCTTTATATAGTTTTGTAAAAATCTTGCTTACTTCTCTCACCCATTGTATTAGGTAGGTATTGTTGTTTTCATTGTTTAGATTTGTTTGTTTATTTAATAACCATTTCCTGAGCATCCATTCTGTGGGGTAGGTGGCTACCGAGCAGTAGTTACAAATGGGAGCCTGAGGCTCACTGAGCAGAAGCATCACCTTCAGTTCCCCCCTGCTAGTAACTACTGGATCTCGAATAATAATCAAGCATTTACCCTGGGCCCAGCACTGTGGTAACCATTTTACAAAAAGAAAATACCCAGTTAAAGATGAGAAAAGTGAGGCTCAGACAGGTATAAAAACTTACTCAAGGTCGCACAGATGGTGAATGACAGACCTAAGATTCAAAATCCAGGTCTATTTGACTGTATACGGCTCCCTTGGATGATTTCATCTACTCTTGTGTTTTCAAGCATCGCTTACATGCTGATGACATTCCAGTTTGCATCTTCAGCCCAGACCTGTCCCCTGACTTTCAGATGATATCTCCTAGATGTCCCATAGACATCTCAGATACATGTCTTCTCTCCATTGGCAGTACCAGCAACCCAGACACTTCAGCTAGGAACTCAGGGGCAGCCTAGACCCCCCATCTCCCACCCTCAGCCAATCAAGTCCTGGTAGTTTTATTAGGTTGGTGCAAAAGTAATTGTGGTTTTTGCCATTACGTCTAATGCATTACTTCTTTGCATTTGCCGTTCCAGTTGCAATGCTCTTTCCCCAGACATCTGCACGTTCTTGTCCTCACTTGATTTAGATCTCTCTTTCCCTTATCCAGAAGGCCTTTGCTGACTACCCTAAATACAGTAGCACTCCTTCCCAACTATGCTTTAATACTGTACATGGCTTTATTTTTCTTCAGAATAGTTATTACCCTTTAACATAGTTCTTTATTTCTTTATTGTCTATCTCCCCACTCCCAGAATGTAAGCTTCATGAAAGCAGTCTTTGTTCTGTTCCCTGCTTTATCTGGAACAGAGTCTAGGACAAGCTAGGTCTCCATAACTATTTATTGGATAGTTGAGGGATTGGTTGTGGATGTACAGGATAAGCATCTAATTCAATCAGGGAGTGCTTCCTGGAGAGCTGATACCTGTGTTCAGTCTTAAAGGGGAGGAGTTTAGTTAGGGGAATGCTAGTTAATATGACAAAAATTTAAGAATTAAAGGGCAGGAGTAATTAATTGAGTGGTTGAGATGCATGCCTGGCAGAGCAAGCAGAGTATGGAAAAACCCAGAACTGGAGCTATCTGGAAGGTGATTGGTATGGCTGGAGTAGAGAACACTGGCAGGAGAGTAGCTGGAGATGAGGCAGGAGAGGAAGGCAAGGATCCACAGCAGGTTTGAAGGGTCTTGAGCATCAGGTGAAGGGGTTAGACTGATTTGAAGCAGGAACTGGTCAGTTTTGTGTTAACAGGCTATGTGGAAGAGAAGCTGGGATAGGGAGACTGGAAGTAGCAAGCCTCACGTTTAAAAAACCAAAGAGTTCTGCTAACTTAGGAACCCAGAGTAAGTTGAAAACAAATTGCTCTCTGGCTGAAAGCCTTCAGTGGCGATAGTTGGAAAGTAGAATGATTGCAGAGATGTGCTTTGGAGATTTGGAAAGCAGGCTGTGTTATTTGTGGCTGTTTTCTCCTTGATGCATGTGCAGAATTTCCATGAACGCTAATGGAGCTATTCTGAGCATTTGCTGAAGGGAAGGAAGCTTGCAGACATCCCTCCAATCTTGCCCACCCACTGAGAAGCACCTCAGAGCTACAGTCTGTTAAAAATGAAAAGGTTGAGGCTGGGCACACTGGCTCATGCCTATAATCCTAGCACTCCGGGAGGCTAAGGCAGGCAGATCACCTGAGGTCAGAGTTCCAGACCAGCCTGGCCAACATGTTGAAACCCCATCTCTACTAAAAATACAAAAATTAGCCGGGTGTGGTGCTGAGTACCTATAATCCTAGCTACTCAGGAGGCTGAGGCACAAGAATCGCCTGAACCTGGGAGGAGGCGGAGGCTGCAGTAAGCGAAGATCGCACCACTGCACTCCAGCCTGGGCAACAGAGTGAGACTCTGTCTCAAAAAAAAAAAAAGCAAAGGTTCCTCCTGAAATGGAGTGAGAGTAGTTCCTGAGACCTCTGAGTTACCTGTAAGTCAAGGTGTGAATATGTCTTATAAGCATGTTCAGTTGCTAGGGGAAATGTGGGAAAGTCAGTACCATTTGTGTCTGCTCTAACAGCTTGTTGATGCTTTCCTTGTAGTGGTTAAATTGGAGGTCCTGGCCAGGCGTGGTGGCTCACGCCTGTAATCCCAGCACTTTGGGAGGCTGAGGCAGGCGGATCACTTGAGGTCAGGAATTCAGGACCAGCCTGGCCAACATGGTAAAACCTTGTCTGTACTAAAAATGCAAAAATTAGCCAGGCGTGGTGGCGGGCACCTATAATCCCAGCTACTCGAGAGGCTAAGGCAGGAAAATTCTGAACTCAAGAGGCAGAGGTTGCAGTGAGCCGAGATGGCACCACTGCACTCCAGCCTGGGTGACAGAGTGAGACTCAGTCTCAAAAATAAATAAATAAATAAAAATAGAAGGTCTTGGTCCTTTGTGTAGGGACTCAGTCTCTGTATTTTCATTCACTCAACAAATATTACCCATCTTCTGTGTGTCAAGGGCTAGACTGGCACTGGGGACACAGCAATGAAGGAGACAGAATTTCCTCTTAATCTGGTGAGACAGATAGACATATAAGTAAATAAATGTAGAATAGCATGTTGGGTAGTAACTGTAGACATAAAAATATGGAGAAAATGGGGAAAGAATGAATAACACCACTCAGAGGAAGAATCTTCACAGAGGAGTTCATGTTTGAAGCAAAGCCAGAAGGATAGGTAGGAGTTCTTAGCAGAGGGCTCAGTCTGTGTGAAAGCACAGAATCGTAAGATGTAAAGGCAAATAATATGAGGTGGTTGAAGCATAAGGTTCTTGGGAATGGTAGTGAGAAATAGGGCAAAAAAAGTAACCAAGGCCTTGGAGGCCTTATCAAGGAGTTTGGACTTTGACCTTCAGAGATAATGGGAGACCATGAGAAATTTTTGAGGAGGTGAGGGACCTAATATGATGTGTGTTTTAGAAAGATTAAAAAAAAAAAACCCAACATATTTTAAGAAAATTTTAAACATTCAAAAGAAACCCAACAATTTAAGGCAAAGGAAAGAAACACTTGAGATTCAGTAAATTAGAGGGTTTTTTTTGACAAATGAAGTTTAAAGTTGCCCAAACAGATATCATTAGAGAATTCCAGGTTTGAAAAATGGCAGGAGGCCCAGATAATGCATTTACTGTGTTCTGTGGTGAAGGAACAGGCAGCTGGCCTTTTTTCATTTATAGAATATCAGGTTCTTAAACTTGCGCCTGTCAACCTCGGTTTTCTTTTGCTGTAGCCTCCAGCCTCAGAGCCTTACTCTGAGATTGGTAATGTGTTTTGGATGTGTTTATCGCAGCCAGATGGGGCAAGGGCTCAGTTTGTTACTACCCATTATTGGAGCCGAAGGGAGTCCATCCAGAAAACAAAGCTTGGGGAGTTTCAGTTAGTTGGGTGACACTGTGTTGGTATAAAGGAGAGATGGTTTGATTAGATGACATTGTGTTTTCTTTAAATCAACCAAAATGATACAATTACTGCCTGGGATAGACTTACTCATAACCTGCAGAGGTTGGTTTCAAGATCCAAGAAGATGTAGATAGCCAATCAAATGCTGTTTTTTAATCTTGATAAAATCATTCTTTCAAACGTTATTTGTTGAGTTCTTATGTGTCAGGTATTAGGGTCACAGAGAAGACATAGTCTTTGGCCTCAAGAAGCTTACAGTCTAGTGAAGGAGAAGACAATAAACAGACCATTTTTACTATGTATTTATTTTTGTTTTGAGATAGAGTCTTGCTCTATTGCCAGGCTAGAGTATAGTGGCATGATCTTGGCTCACTGCAACCTCCACCTCCTGGATTCAAGCAATTCTCACACCTCAACCTCCCAAGTAGCTGAGCACATGCCACCACACCCAGCTAATTTTTATATTTTTAGTAGAGACAGGGTTTCATCATGTTGGCTAGGATGGTCTCAATCTCCTGACCTCATGATCTGCCCGCCTTGGCCTCCCAAATTGCTGGGATTACAGGTGTGAGCCACCACACCTGGCCTGTTTACTTATTTTTATTTTTATTTTGGGAGGGGGTCAGGGTCTCAGTCTGTTTCCCGGGCTGCAGTACAGTGGCACAATTACAGCTCACTGCATCTTTGACCTCCCAGGTTCAAACAGACCTCCTACCTCAAAGCCTCCCAAGTGGCTGGGACCATAGTTGTATGCCACCACACCTGGCTAATTTTTTATTAGCCATTTTGTCACCATGATGGCCAGGCTTGTCTTGAACTCCTGGCCTCAAGTGAGCCTCCTGCCTTGGCCTCCCAAAGTGTTGGGATTACAGGCATGAGTCACTGTGCCTTGCCCAGAGCATTTTTGAAAACGCAATGGGCCGGATGCAGTGAAATTTTTAGGAGCCAGTGGTGTGGGATATGATGGGGACATTCTCTTGAAATTAAAAGATAATTATTGCATCTCACTCCAACCACTAAGAAGGAAGCACAATGTGTGGGAGCCCTCTTTAGGTTTTAGAGACAGCATATCCCACACCTAGGAATACTGCTCTATCCACATACTGGATGACACAGAAAGTTGTCAGTTTCAGTTGAGGCTCAGAGCAAGAAAGGGTTCAGTAGAAGCTCCAGGCTACAGCACAAGTGGCCATGCTGTGTGGGCCAGATGACCTGGCAGAGCACAACGTACCTGAAGTATTTGTGGTGGGAACCCACAAATGCTTGTGAAGTTTATGACAAGACCCTGTAGGAGAATCACAATGTAGACACCCAGGGTTCTGGAGCAGGGCCATGCCATCTGTAGCCAAGAATTGTATACTTTTTGAGAAACAACTCTTGATGCTACAGGGTTCTGGTAGAGACAGATCATCAGACCATGGATCATCAAGTTGACCATGTGGCCAAAGCTGCTCATCCATGAGCTAGATTCTGCCAGATCCACCAAGTCAAAAGGTCAGGCAAGGCCAGCAGCAATTCCTAAGATAGAAATAGTACAACTGGGGTTGGGCATAGCAGGGCTAGAGGGCAGAAGATAGTTGCATGAGCAGGTGGCCCAGACATCTATGTCATCAACTATCTTTGCACCAGTAGCTGTCTGTCCCTCATTTCACACCTTTGCCTGAGCAGCTCTTTATATCTAGCTGACAGAAGAGGAAAAAAAAGCCAAGCTTTGTCCTTAGATAGGTCAGCTCAGTATGTATGAGCAAGGCAAAAAGAGACAGTGGCTGCACTGCAACCCCACACAGGGGCATCCTTGAAAGACAGCAGAGGGGGGAATCCTTCTAGTGGACATAGCTGTGGATCATGAACCTAGCCATCCACTTTATGTGGAAAGAGAAGGAGCCTGAGCTTAGACTATACACAGATCTCATGGGCAGTGGTGAATGGCTTGGTTGGTTGGTAAGAGGTCTGAAAGGAATAAGATTGGAAAACTGGCAACAAGGAAACCTGTGATGGAGGCATGTGATTGGACCTATGGAAGTGGGCACCAAGTGTGAATATGATTATATTCCATGTAAACACCCACCAGAGAGCATATGCCATGGGAGAAGCACTAAACAACCACATACACACAGTTGATATTAACCAGTCTCCGTCTGAGGCCACCCCAAAGCTAGCACACTGGGTGTATAAACAGCAACCATGGTGGTGTAGTAGTCTGTTTTCATGCTGCTATAAAGATACTACCTGAGACCGGGTAATTTATAAAGGAAAGAAATTTAATTGACTCACAGTTCTGCATGGCTGGAGAGGCCTCAGGAAACTTACAGTCATGACAGAAGGCAAAGGGGAAGCAAGCACCTTCTTCACAAGACAGCAGGAAAGAGAGCAAGTGCGAAGGGGGACCTGCCAAACACTTTTAAACGATCACATCTCTTGAGAAGTCACCCACTATCACGACAACAGCATGGGGAAACTGCCCCCATGATCCAATCACTTCCCACCATGTCCTTCCCTCAATACTTCGGGATTATAATTTGAGTTGAGATTTGGGTGGGGACGCAGAGCCAAACCATATCAGATGGTATGGCGTGCCTTCCACGCACCAAGATTGATCTAGTTATTGCTGCTGCTGAGTGTTCGGCCTGCCGGTAACAGAGACCGACTCGAACCTTAGATACAGCTCCATCCCTTGAGAACAACCAGTAGCCACTTGGGAAGTTGACTATATTAAACCCCATCCACCCTGGAAAGAGCTGTGATTCATTTTCACTGGAGTAGACATATATTCCAGATATGAGTTCATCTTCATTGCCTGTAGAGCTTCATACAGCACAACTCTCGAAGGGCTTATACAATGTTTAACCTACTGGGATAGATTATGGGATCTACAGATTATGGAATAGTCATACAGGATCTCATGTGATTCCACAGCAGAAGAGATGCACCAGTGGGCCACTTGTCCTTTCATCTACTGCACTATTCTTTTTTTTTTTTTTTTGAGACAGAGTCTCGTTCCGTCGCCAGGCACCAGACTGGAGTGCAGTGGCGCAATCTCGGCTCACTGCAACCTCCGCCTCCTGGGTTCGAGCAATTCTCCTGCCTCAGCCTCCTGAGCAGCTGGGATTACAGGCGTGCGCCACCACGCCCAGCTGATTTTTTGTATTTTTAGTAGAGACGGGGTTTCACCATGTTGGCCAGGATGGTCTCGATCCCTTGACCTTGTGATCCGCCCGCCTCGGCCTCCCAAAGTGCTGGGATTACAGGCGTGAGCCACCGCGCCCGGCCTTGCACTATTCTTAAACTGCCAGCTTAGAACTGTCTGTCGAAGGCACAGCTGGGGCACCAGCTCAGAAATCCTGAGAGAATAGCTGCCGTCCTCCAGGATGCAGCACATGTTCAAGATCAAAGACCGTTACGTGATGCTTTGTCTCCAGTGGGTAGAATACATGAGTCTAGGAACCAAGAAATGAAAGTAGGAGTGATCTCACTCTTACCATCACTTCTAGTGACCCACTTGGACATTTGTGCTTCCTGTCCTCACAATTCTGGGCTCTGCAGGTTTAGGGGTTTTGAGTCACAAGGGAGGAACACTTCCACTAAAAGAAACATCAAGATTACTGCTGAACTATTAGCTGTGACTGCACTCGGACACTTGAGCTTCTCATGTCAAGAGACTAGTAGGCAAGAACAGTCACTATTCTTTGAGGGATAATTAACCCTGATCATCAGGAGGAGGTACAGCTGCTGTTAAGCAACGGAGGGCAGGGAGGTATATCTTTGCTACTCAGTTGATTCACATGGAGACTTCTTGGTATTCCCTTGCCCAATTTTTTTTTTTCTTTTTCTTTTCTTTTTTTTTTTTTTTTGAGATGGAGTCTCCGTCACCCAGGCTGGATTGCAGTGGCACCGTCTCGGCTCGCTGCAACCTCCACCTCCTAGGTTCAAGCTGTTCTCCTGCCTCAGCCTCCTGAGTAGCTGGGATTACAGGCGTGCACCACCACGCTCAGCTCATTTTTGTATTTTTAGTAGAGACAGAGTTTCGCCATGTTGGCCAGACTAGTTTTGAACTTCTGGCCTCAAGCGATCCACCTGCTTTGGCTTCCCAAAGTGCTGGGATTACAGGCCTGAGTCACAGTGCATGCCCCCTCTTGCCCAGTATTTATGAAATAATTATAAAAGTGCCCAGACTGTGACCTGAGCAGGATATGCTGACTTCAGGCTCAGCCCCCTCAGGGCTGAGGGTCTAAATCATGCCTCCGTGGAAGGCATGGAGACCAGAAGAGGTGCTGGCTGAGGGTAAGGGGAATCTAGAATGCATAGTAGAAGAGGGAGATGATGAGTATCAGTTGTGGCCTCAAGATCGGTCAACGTTGAAGGTTGTAGTTTGTCCAACTAACTTTCCTAAGTTTCCCCCAGGAAAGGAGGCCCACCAGAATTTAAACCAAGAAGTGGAGCCGAGCAGCACAAGTGTGGGCTGTAGTGGATGCCATCCTGTACTGCCCAGAGCCCCCTCCGATCACTGCACTTGCTGGGCCTCTTCACACAGCTACTGGGAGTGCTCTCAGCCAGCACCCCTCAGCTGTCAGCCCCCTGGGAATTTTCCTCAATGGAAGAGTTACCTCACTGACATACCCCTTTCCCAGTCAGGTCAGTTCAAGGTTATGAAGGCCTGGCCCTACTGCCTCAACTTGACAACTCTGAAGGGCCATCGCAACTTCACAGCCTCCCATGGGACTGGCTGAGGTCTTCATACAGCGTCAGAGCCCAATTTATCTCTCTCCCACTCCTGCTTCCTTTCCTGCCCCATTCCCAAGAGCAATCCCTGCTAAACTTCCTGCATGCTAATCTCCATCTCAAAGTCTACTTTCCAAGGAAGTGGGACTATAACATAGCTCTTCTAGTTGTTGCTAACAACTCTAGAACAGGGGTCAGCAAACTTTTTTCAAGGAACAGATAGTAAATATTTTAGGCTTTGTGAGCCATGACAGTCTCTGTCACAACTATTCTCTGCTACTGTAGTACAAAAGCAGCTGTGGACAGTAGGTAAATGAATGAATGTGGCTGTGTTCCAATAAAACTTTATTTATAAAAATAGGTGGTAGGCTGCATTTGGTTCATGGGCCTTAGTTTGCCAAAACATGCTCTAGAGGAATACTATTACATGTGCACAAAGGAGGCCCTGCAACATGATTTGTAATAGCAAAATTTTAGAAACAGTCTAAAAGCACATTTAAAAAAGAATGATTAAATTGTACATCCAGATTTTGGAATACCATACTGTGGATAAAAAGAATGAGTTTAGGTCTGTATAACAGCACCTTCTAATAGAAATATAACACAAACCACATACATATTTTTAAATTTTCCAGTAGCCACATAAAAAATGTAAAAGGAAACAAATGAAAATTAATTTTAATAATAGATCATGAGTTCAATATGCCCCAAATATTATTACTTTGATATGTAATCAATATAAAAATTACTGAGACATTTTACATGTTTTGTACTAAGGCTCTGAAATGTGGTGTGTAATGTTACTCTCACAGCACATCTCAGTTTGGGCTAATTACATTTTCAAGTGCTTATAGCTTCATGTGGCTAGTGGCTACTGTGTTGGACCATGCAAATCTGTAAGTACTGATGTGGGAACATAGCTGAGACATATTGTTAAGTGAAAAAAGGAAGTTGCAGTACCATATGTACACTATGAACTATTTATGTAAGGGAAAAAACTATTTCCCTAGAGACATATTGAGAAAAAGAAAAAAGACGTGTACAGATATACACCCAATTTAGATAGACGTTTTGGATGGGGTGAGAGTTTGTTGGTCAGGAGGGACTCACTCTCCTTGCCTGATAAATCAACTTTTTATTTTGGATTGATTTTAGATATACAAAATGTGGCAAAAATATAGAGAGTTTCTGTGTGTCCCTCACCCAGTTTCCACCATTGTTAACCTCTTGTATTAGTGTGGTACATCTGTCAAAATGAAAAGCCCACTGTTGGTACACTACTATTACTGAACTCCAGACTTCACTCAGACTTTACCAGTCTTCCCACCGATGTCTTTTTTCTGTTCTGGGATTCAACCCAGGATCCCAGGCTGCATTCAGTCATCCTGTCTATCTTGTCTCTTCTGCTCTGTGACAGATTCTCAGTCTTCCCTTGTTGTCCATGACCTTGACAGTCTTGAGCAGTACTGACCAGGTGTTTTCTAAAACATCCCTCAGTTTGGGTTTGTCTGAGGATTTCTTCATGACTAAGTTGGAATTCAGGGTTTTAGGGAAGAATACCACTGAGATGAAGCACCCTTCTCATCACATCACGCCAGGCGGCACATGGCTTCCACAGGACTATTCACTGCTGGTGCTGGCCTTGAGTGCTTGGTTATGTTAGCGTTTGCCAGATTTGCCCACCATGAAGTTGTCATTTTTCCCTTTCCATATTCTATTTTTTGGAGGCAAGTCACCAAATCCAGACCTCACTCAAAGGTTGGAGGGCTGGGGGTGAATTAAACTCCACCTCCTGGAGTGTGGATTATCTACCTATATAATTTGGAGGTCTTTTAGGAAGATTCATCCCTTCTCTGCCATTTAATTTATTTTGATAATTTATTAATATATCAATATGGACTCAGATTTTATGCATTGGGTTGTAATCAATCTGATTTTTTATAGTGAACATAAATTCATATAATTTTTTTTCTGTTTTTTTTTTTTTTTTTGAGACAGAGTTTCGCTCTTGTTACCCAGGCTGGAGTGCAATGGCACGATCTTGGCTCACCACAACCTCCACCTCCTGGGTTCAAGCAATTCTCCTGCCTCAGCCTCCCGAGTAGCTAGGACTACAGGCACGTGCCACCATGCCCAGCTAATTTTTGTATTTTTAGTAGAGACAGGGTTTCACCATGTTGACCAGGATGGTCTCGATCTCTTGACCTCGTGATCCACCCGCCTCGGCCTCCCAAAGTGCTGGGATTACAGGCGTGAGCCA
>PVKV010027372.1:0-26498 GCA_004027835.1 Alouatta palliata | reverse complement strand
TCTCAGCAGAAACCCTACAAGCCAGAAGAGAGTGGGGGCCAATATTCAACATCCTTAAAGAAAAGAACTTTCAACCCAGAATTTCATATCCAGCCAAACTAAGTTTCATAAGTGAAGGAAAAATAAAATTTTTTACGAACAAGCAAGTACTCAGAGATTTCATTACCACCAGGCCTGCTTTACAAGAACTTCTGAAAGAAGCACTATATACAGAAAGGAACAGCCAGTATCAGCCATTCCAAAAAACCCATCGGTAAGCTGCATCCAGACCCATCTCACATGCAAGGATATACAGAGACTTAAAACAAAGGGATGGAGGAAGATTTGCCAACCAAATGGAGAGCAAAAAAAAAAAAAAAGCAGGAGTTGCAATTCTCGTCTCTGATAAAATAGACTTTAAAGTAATAGAAACC
Source organism: Alouatta palliata (assembly GCA_004027835.1). Taxonomy (NCBI): domain Eukaryota; kingdom Metazoa; phylum Chordata; class Mammalia; order Primates; family Atelidae; genus Alouatta; species Alouatta palliata. The sequence goes on along the minus strand of PVKV010027372.1, from coordinate 26,085 downwards.
AAAAGAGATAAGAAGGACATTGTATAATGGTAGAGGGATCAATGTAATGGGAAGAGCTAACGATCCTAAGTCTATGCGCACCCAATATAGGAGCACCCAGATACATAGGGCAACTTCTTGGTGACTTATAAAGAGACTTGGACTCCCACACAGTAACAGTGGGAGACTTTAACACTACATTGTCAATATTGGACAGATCAATGAGACAGAAGGTTAACAAGGATACCCGGGACTTAAACCTTGAACAAGTAAACTTCATAAACATTTACAGAACGCTCTACTCCAAATCCACAAAACATACATTTTCTTCAGTAACACATCACATCTATTCTAAAAGTGACCACATGGTTGGGAGTAAATCACTCGCCAGCAATTGCATAGCATTTCATAGGTTTAAATGAAATATTGGCTGCCTGTTTGTTTGTTATTTTCCTCCCTTATTCCTTCCTGTCTCCATTGTATAACACAATTATTAGTATAAAAGAGCTTTTCAATACCCAAAGGAAAAAGAAAAGTACATTTATATATATATATATATATATATATATATATATATATACATACACTAAAATGATATATATAAAGTCCTTGGCATTCTTGGTACATGACTGTGCCCAGTTTGTAGGTTCAAATATATATATATTCATACAAACTGGACACAGTGGCTCATGCCTATAATCATAGTGCTTTAGGAGGACAAGGCAGGAGGATTGCTTGAACCCAGGAGATCAAGGTAACACTGAACTATGATCATACCACTGCACTCCAGCCTGGGTGAAAGGCAGAGCTTGTCTTTAAAATGATAAATAAATGAAATTTTTACATATTCAAATATTTTCTTTTTTAAAAATGCATACCTACCAACAAGCAAAAATGTGGTAAAAAGTTTCCAAATATTTTCATACCATACCATAATCAAAGCGTAAGTATGGCTACAGTATGAACTTCTTTACAACCCAGAATGCCTTTCCTCCTACAGAGGATTGCAGTTCCTCATCACCAACTGAACAAGGCCTGATCAAGAATGAATGTGAGGAATCAACAGAATTAGGCTTCAGAAGGTGGATAATGAGAAACTTCTGTGAGCTAAAGAACATGTTCTAGCCCAATGCAAGGAAACTAAGAACCTTAAAAAAAGGTTTGACGAAATGTTACCAATAATTAAAATGGTCTTTCACCAAACAGCATTTTGTACCCTTTAAGCATATTTCTTTAATTTTTAAATAAGCAAGTTCACCATTTTCATTCAACAAATAAAACAGTTTCTCTTCTCTCTCTCACACACACACAAATTCCATTAAAAGTTTTCAATTTTAAGTTATGTTATACACACCTACTTCTGTAAGTTCTACAAATCATAACCAAGGCAGTATCACATAAAACAAGTACAAAGTTTTCAGTATGAGTTCTATGTAGACCATACTGACTTATATAAGATTCCAGAAAGAAAAACTACTAGGATTCCAAAGAAATCATTTTTTCTGACAAGACAAACTTCTTTCAGAAGAGCCCACTAAGGATATCTTAAAATAAGTTTAGCACATCTAATGACATACCTAAGGAACGCCTGGTCTGTTGACTATTTGGTGGTATGTTTTCCTTAGCCATAGAGATCAGTATCTTACTGTTTTCAGAAAGCTTCTCTGACAACTTTCCCTGAAAGAGACATAATATTTACAAAGGCAAGGGGGGAAAAAAAACATGAAATATACAACACATCTCAAATTTTAATTAAACAGCTTGATGAAATTGCATAGTACATCACAGAAGAAACTAAGTGTAAGGTTTGAGGAATTAACCAAAGGTATTTAAATTTTATAATAGATATTCTAATATTTAATCATTTACTTACCAACAAATATTTACTGAGTTCCCACTAAGTGCCAGGCATTTTGTCAAGCACTGAAGATATACAAGTTTTAAAAAATACAAGAATTTCTGCCATCATAAAGCTTATAAACTACTGGGGGGACACATAATGAACTCAACACATGATTATGTGATGATATGCAGACAGTGGCAGGAAGGAGTTATGAAAAAAAAAATAGATCAAAATAAGGAGGCCCAGAAATGCTGGGGGAGGGACTACAAGGCCTCACTGAGCACGTGATACTTGTACTAAGACTTACATTATTTATGTACAAATTAATATTAGAAATTATAACAAAACTGTATTTAAAGCTATGTATTCCAAATTACGTAACTCCAAAGCCGAAAGCTGGTCCTAACTACCGGAGACTGGTTAAGAGATAGACTCTGGAGCTGCATAAAGGTTCCAATCCTGAATCCACCACTGTGTGGACTTGGACAAATTATTTAACCCCTGTGAGCTTCACTTTCTTAATTTATAAAACAAAAAAATTTCACCTACTTAATAGGAATATTATGATTAAATAAAATGATACATATAAAGCCCTTGGCATTCTTGGTACATGACAGATTATTATGGAAGGAAGTCAACCAATTATGTTGCTTCCAAGGATGCACACTGGAGCCCGTCTGTCAGGGATCAAACTCTACTGCCTTAGTCTCATTACTTTAATTTGCCTCAGTTTACTTATCTGGAAAATTATAATAATAGCACTTACCTCATAGATTACGATGAAATATAACCTCTTAAGACTATGCCTTGTCCATACATAGTTAGCACTCAATAAATGTTAGCCATGTGAATGAAACTACTTTATAATTAGGCTATCTGTATTATTTATCATCTCAGCCAAGATACCTTTGTCCAGAACAAATGCTAAATCAGAAAAAAAAAAACACTGGACAACAGGTAAACCAAGATCATCTTGGACAAACCAATATAAATGGTGACTCTCATTATGATGAATCATATGGCACAGATTAAACTACATGCGCTATCTTATGATATACACTGAGCTTTGAGAAGGTGCCATAACACTATAATCAGTGCTATATTCTCAGAGCTTGGCACAGTACCTAATACAACCCTCAGTAAATATTTGCTAAATCGATAAATCAGTTTCACCAAAACAAGGAAAGCTTTAAGAAAGCCTTTTAAACACTGCTTTAAGAAACAATTATTTTAGGCCGGGCACAGTGGCTCACACCTGTAATCCCAGTACTATGGGAGGCCGAGGTAGGTGGATCACCACATCAAGAATTCGAGACCATCCTGGCCAACATAGTGAAAACCCATCTATGCTAAAAATACAAAAATTAGCCAGGCATGATGGCTTGCGCCTATAGTCTCAGCTACTCAGGAGGCTGAGGCAGGAGAAACACTTGAACCCAGGAGGCAGAGGTTGTGGTGAGCCAAGATTGCACCACTACACTACAGCCTGGGCAACAGAGTGAGACTCCGTCTCAAAACAAACAAACAAAAACCAATTATTTTAAGAAATTTATATTATGAAACATGAATAGTACAAAATAAATTACCCTAATAAATCCACTTTTGCAGATTTCAAAAAAAAACTTTTTAAACTAATTCAATAAATTGAACTTTTTCATACAGAATATAAGAACTTGCCTTTACTACTGTTCTGTTTATGTTGTGTAAGTTCTTTGTAATAGAACTGGTCTCATAATCATTTTATGAAGCAAATAATTCTTCAAAAAGAGATAAGAGAAACACTATGAGATACAAAACACCACAAAAGAAAAACTGCATTCAAAATTACTGCAATCTTGTCTGGAGTCAGGCTCCCAGAATAACAGCATAGTACGAAACAGAAGATTCTCACACATAGAAGAGGATGTTTTGCATTTACACAGGAGTAATCTCCATAGACAATTATAATAAAACACGTTCAAAGAAAATTATTAAGTTTACCTTCATTTCCATGTAAGGTGGATCACTTTCCAACTCTGCTTTGTCTTTGGCCAGTTTGGCTTTTCGCTCTTCAATAAATTCATCCAAATTATCAGCCATTTTGCAGATTCCTTAAAAAACAATTTTCAATAAGCGTTAGCTATATCACAGTATTTTTAGCCTAATTATCAACACGTACAGTTAGTCCACATTTCGTTTTCAATCTCACTTATCAAATTGAGAAGTTCAAACTTAAGACTGATCATAAATATGCCTGCCTACTGCCTCTCCCAACTTCCCTAAGAAGCCTACAGTATACTTTTTTTTGAGACAGAGTTTTGCTCTTGTTGCCCTGGCTGGAGTGCAATGGCACCATATGGGCTCACTGCAACCTCCACTTCCCAAGTTCAAGCGATTCTCCTACCTCAGCCTCTCCAGTAGCTGGGATTACAGGCATGTGACACCACACCCAGCTAATTTTTTGTATTTTTAGTAGAGACCGGGTTTCTCCATGTTGGTCAGGCTGGTCTTGAATTCCCAAACTCAGGTGATGTGCCCACCTCGGCCTCCTAAAGCACTGAAATTAAAGGCGTGAGCCACTGCGCCCAGCCAATATACTTTAAAATATCTGAAATAAAAAGAAAATGAAAAACTACCACCACCCTCCATACATGCCCCTCCCTGGCAAAAAAACAAAAGCAAGCAAACAAAAAGCTCTTTAAATCCTTAAGCCAAAGAACTTTTTCAAAAAAAAAAAAAAGGTTGTTTTTAACTATTGGAAGATAATTTCTAACTTAGAGAAAAGTTACCATAATGATACCAAGGACACACAAAGAGTTTTTATTAATTCCCTATTAAGATTTTGCTCCACTTGCTTCATCCTTTGCTTGTGCACGCAAAGTCATTCTCTCCATACACGAAAACACGATTTTTTCTAAAATTATTCAGAGGATAAAGTACATATATTATAGCCCTTTGCCCATAAACTCTTCAGTGTGTCTTAAGAATTGAGATATTTTCTTACATAACCTCAATATAATTATCAACTTCTGTAACACTGATTTTTTAATCTATTGTCTATATTCCACTTTTGTCAACTGACTCAATAGCAGCCCATCTAAGTTAGGTATTGCAGTTTACTGCTCTTTTGCCTTCTTCAGTTTGGAATATCTACCTCTACCATCTTTCTTTGTCTTTTATGACATTGATATTTTTAAATACCATCATCTATCTACTAACCATCCTTTTCAACAGAACACCCCTTATCTGGTGTTTTTTCTTCATGACTAAATTTAGATTATGCATTCTCACAGGAAATACTTAGGTGAAATCTCAAGGTGTCACAAAGAGAAAGCACATGATATTCACCTGCCCCAGTCAGTGATGTTACTTTTTATCACTGACAAGGTGATCATCTTTATGATGATCATCTTTATGATCTTGTCTAATTTCTGAACTGCTAAACTGTTCCTCAAAGTATAAAGTACCATTTTACATTCCAGTGTTTAAGAATGTAAGTTAACTGTATATGACAATTGCAATTTCTACACATCCTCGCCAAGGCATGATATTTTCAGTCATTTTTATCTTAGTCATTCTATTGTGTATTTAGTGGTATCTCTCTAAGATTTTAATCTGCATTTCTCTAACTATGATGTTGAGCATCTTTTCATCTATTTATTTACCATACATATAAACATTGGGAAAGTGTCTACTCAAATATGCCTTTTTTAAAATTAGGTTTTATTTTTTATTTTTTAGAGACAGGCTCTCACCTTGTCACCTAGGCTAGAGTGCAGTGTTGCCATCATAATGCACCTGCAGCCTTGAACTCCAGGGCTCAAGCAATCCTCCCACCTTAGCCTCCTGAGTAGCTGGGACTACAGGCAAGCACCACCATGCCCAGCTAGTTTTTTCGTTTGTTTATTGCAGACACAGGATCTCACTATGTTGCCCAAGCTGGAGTGGTATGATCATATCACAATGTTACCCCTTCAATTCCTGAACTCAAGTGGTCCTCCTGCCTCGGCCTCCCAAAGCGATCAGACTACAGGCATGAGCCACCAAGCCCAGCAGGTTATTTTATTACTATTGAATTGTAAGATTTCTTTGTATGTACTTGACAAAAGTCCTTTATTAAGCTTGCTTTGTAAAAATATTTTCTGTCAATCTGTGGTTTGTAAGTTTTCTTAATAATGTATTTTTAATAGTGAAAGCTTTAGATTTTTATCAAGTCCAATTTATGAATTTTTTAATCAATTTTTTAATGAATTTGTTTGTACTTTTTGTGTCCCATCTAAAAAAATCTTTGCCTAACCCAAGATCACAAATATTTTCTTTATAAGTTCTTTAGTTTTTTTTCTTCCTATATTTAATCTATGATCCATTCAAAGTTAATTTTTGCAAATCTATAAGGGTCAAGGCTCAACTTTTTTGCATACTCCAGCACCATTTTTTGAAAAGACTAACCTTTCCTCGTTTAATCTAGAATTTTTTTTCCAAACACATCTTCCAAAGTCCCAGGAAAGTCAGCATCTAATTGGGTATGCAGGGGGGAAAAAAAAAAAAAAAGCCACTAATGATCAAAGTGTTAAGGCCTGGAAGCCAAATGTGGACAGAATTTTGGACAAAAGTAAGTCAGAGCAAGTTGGAAAGTTTAGAAAGGTTTGATTTACACATGTAAGATGTGCTACTGGAAATTTCCAGCAGATGGTCAGAAATTCAAGATTCAAATTCAAGAAAATGAACTACATTAGAGACGTTTAAGCGTTAATTATGTATTTTAAAGATAACAGTTGAAGTCGCAATCGATGAGCACAGGCAGGGAAAAAGAGAGATGACCCAGAACTATACACTAGGCAATGTTCACTTGAGGGAGTAACAGAAGAATTGAAGCTGGGAAAAAAAAAAGGAATAATTAAAACAGGGATATGAAACAAACCCAATCAGCATAATTAATTGAGGAGAAGTGGAAAAGAGATACAAAATAGAACTGGTGAACAATATCAAATGCAAGCAAGTTAAAAACAAAAAAAAAAGCTTAACATTTGGGACAAACATAATTTGAAAAAAAAATATGTATACACATATATATATGTAATTGTACGAAAGCAGGCTTTACCTAAAAGAGTATGTTGACACTTTTATCAGGTAAACAGTACATAATGTAAACTTCATGCTATTATTTACTTCCAAAAGGAACACTGATTTTAAAATACAGCTTTAGGCTGGGCTTGGTGGCTCACACTTGTAATCCCAGCACTTTGAGAGGCCAAGGTGGGAATCACTTGAGCGCAGGAAGTCAAGACCAGCCTGGACAACACAGTAAGATCTCATCTCTACTAAAAATAAAAATAAAAATAATTAGCCAGGCATGGTGGTGCACCCTGTAGTCCCAGCTATTTGGGAAGCTGAGGCAGGAGGATTGGATCACTTGAGCCCAGGAAATCAAGGATACAGTGAGCTTACAAGCATACCATTGCACTCCAGCCTGAGCAATACACCAAGACCCCATCTCAAAAAAAAATTAAAAATTAAAAAAATAAAAAATATATATACATTTAAATATATAGTTTTAGCAAAATATATTTCAAATCAACAAAAGTTGATATATTTTGGCCAATTTCTTTTGTTTTTTTTTTTTTTTTGGTTTTCAAAGATGAGGTCTCGCTCTCTTGCCCAGACTGGTGTGCAGTGTCACGATCAGAGTTCACTGTAACTTAGAACTCCTAGCATCACAATGTGATACTCCCACATTGTGGCCACCAGAGTTGCTGGGATTATAGCTGCTAGCCACTATGCTCAGCCTATTTCAGCCATTTTAATTTGCTAATTGTCACAAAACACTTTTCCTAATGAAAAATCTGAACAACTCAACAGCAAACAAGTTTTCATATTTAGAAAAATCACTCCTTAAAATCCGCTAATTTCCCTAAATAGTCTATGGATGACAGGAATAAAATGATGAAATAATGCATATATTTTGCTATAAAATTTTGCACAGAATTTAAACAGAAATGTCATTTATCTAGGCTGGGTGCAGTGGCTCACGTCTGTAATCCCAACACTTTGGGAGGCCAAGGTGGGTGTAACACCTGAGGTCAGGAGTTCAAGACCAGCCTGACCAACATGGCAAAACCCCATTTCAACTAAAAATACAAAAATTAGCCAGGTGTGGTGGTGTGCTCAGGATTGAACACTATTAGAAGTGGGGTTAATTCTATGATGGTACCACTCAATAAATCTAAAATATGGTGGCGGCGGGCAGGGGGACGGCTAATGCTGTAAATGGCAAACAAGTAGTAATTATTCGTATCAGCCGGGAGAGGAAATATTTGGTATTTTGTGTCTTGATCGTTCAAGCTATAGTACAGTAGCATAATCTGGCCTCACTCTTGATAGACAGAGATCGTTCCCAACATTTGTGTTTTGTCTGTGTTTAGACACAATGATGGAATGTTTTTGTCTTGATCCATCATAGACACACAGTGGTCTTATGTGATGTTGATGTTCTGTACAACAGTTTATCTTCAACAGAAAAATACAAAGTTACTGTGAATGCCAGGCTAGTTTCTAGCAATACCAGTTTCTAGCTGTCACGGCCATTTTTCTTTTTCTCACTCCTAAAAGCATGTGACAGCTTACATAAAACATATTTCAACTATACAATTATTCAAGAATTACTTGGTGAATCATACAGACTGTGTTAATAACTATGGCACATGTACAATATAGAGTAAGAAAATTTATAATTTAAGAATTAAGTTGCTAAAAATAAATCAGCTAAAAGAAACCTAAATGGGATTACTTATCTCTCTGACACTCTACAATATAAAGTCACAACTTTTTCAAGATATCATGGCCAAGTATTATTTCTCCAGTAGCTGTGTACTTAGTGTGGAAATGATGAACAGTTTTCAGGAAAACAGTTTAACTGAAAGACCTTGGTTTGAAATATATTTCTATCACTATTGATCTCAATGTAAATGACCTCAAGAATGTTCCTTAACTGCTCTATGCCTATCTATAAAATGGAAATACCATTTATTCCAGTATATTATGAAGAAAAAACAAATAATGCATATAAAAAGTATGACAGAGAACCTAACACTTAGAAATCAACAGATCAGGCCATTCCTATAATTCCAGCACTTTGGGAGGCCAAGGCGAGTGGGTCACCTGAGGTCAGGAGTTTGAGACCAGTCTGGCCAACATAACAAAACCCATTCTAAAAATATAAAACTTAGCCAGGCATGGTAGCACATGTCTGTGATCTGCTACTCCAGAGGCTGAGGGAGGAGAATCACTTGAACCTGGAAGGCGGAGGTTATAGTGAGCCCAGATTGTGCCACTGTACTACAGCCTGGACGAGAGAGAGAGACTCAGTCTCAAAAAAAAAAAAAGAAAAAGAAATCAACAGATGAATTATTTTATTGTTTATTGTTGTATCTTTATAGTCTTTGTATATATGAAGATTTACCTCTTAAAAACAGAGCCTCCAAACGTAAAGTACGCTGAGATTTAAATCACCAATAATTGATACTTGGTTATCATAATCCACACCAACATCTTTAAATCCTAACCTTTGGCTCTTTATGCTTATCATATAGATATAAGCAGACCAGAGCATACCCACTCTGCTAAGTCTAATCAAATCCAATAAACAGACTGAACCCAGTAAGAAATGAGTTTCCCCAATTCTTTCTCACAAATTCATCAGTCACAAAAAGATGGGAAAATGTTGCTCCTATCCTTTCCCCCTCAAGGAGTGTAGTATAAATTTCCTCCCCACTATGTGAGCATGAGAAATGGAAAAGGACTCCCCTCCTATAGCAGGATATTGTGCTAGAGGCTGGGGGATCAAAAATATAAAATGTGGCCAGGCACAGTGGCTCACGCCTGTAATCCCAGCACTTTAGCAGGCCAAGATGTGCAGATCACTTGAGGTCAGGAGTTTCAGACCAGGCTGGCCAACATGACAAAATCCTGCCTGTACTAAAACTACAAAAATTAGCTGGGCATGGCAGGAGGCTGAACCATTGCTTAAACTAGGAAAGCAGAGGTTGCAGTGAGCCGAGATGGCGCCACTGCACTCCAGCATGGGTGACAGAGTAAGATTGTCTCAAAAAACAAAAACAAAAAACAACAATAAATATATGTGCATGTGCATATATATATATACACACACATATGATTCTTGTCCTCAAATTTGGACAAGATAACGTCCCCTGCCACAGTGGCTGACAGGGGTTTAGGAGCTAAATGTGTGATACCCGTAATGGATGCACTGGAAATATAAAGAAAACAATCTGAAAAACAGAACTCAGAAAAAAACCCAAGCTGGAAATTAAGATCTAGCAGTGTTTAAAATAACCATTAAGGTTGTGAGAGAAGTTTTGTCTGGAAAAAAAGACCCTAGAGTAGAGGAACAGGACCTAGAACAGGTATCACAGTGTGATAACATGGGGGGTGGGGGAGGGGCCAGTGAAAGAGCCTTAGAAGAGAGGGAGGGACAAAGTGACCCGGACAATATTTCTCTCTTCTTGTCCATCCAGAGATCCATCTACCGAATGCAAGGTTCTTCATCTTTCTCCTAGCAGATGGCATCCACATTAGCAACCTCCTCCCATGGGTACACCCAAATTTTGACACATTTCCCTGAATACTGCTAAGACGTAAATACTGTTGCTGAGGGAAGCAGAGGGAGGCCGGGAGACAGGATACAAAGAGAGAGTGAATAAATATATACATGTTGAAATCTTTCAGCAGCTGTTAATAATATACCCTTAATGGGGATTAAGGGCAGCAGCATAAATTAGCCTCTGGGTTATGCAAAATTGCTAAAACACTTGCTCAAACACCCTTGCCTGCCACTCAGGAAAGCACATCAGAATCTAAGTCAGAATGATGTTAAAAGGATAATCTGAAATCTACTCAAATGTGTAACAGTTAAATCGTATTTGTCTGAAAGCTTCATTTGAGAAAAACTACTGAAAGTATCCTGTTTCAATTTACTGTCTAAACTCACTCCCTTCCTCCCAGAAGGTTATCTGGCTGAAGACCCAAATTTGGTCAGGCACAGTGGCTCAGGGCATTAATCCCACCACTTTGAGGAGCCGAGGCAAGCGGATCACTTGAGGTCAGAAGTTCAAGTCCGGCTTGGCCAATAAAGTGAAACCCCATCTCTACTAAAAATACAAAAATTAGCTGGACGTGGTGGTGTGCACCTGTAGTCCCCAGCTTCTCGGGAGGCTGAGGCAGGAGAACTGCTTGAACCCGGGAGACGGAGGTTGCAAAGAACCGGGATGGCGCTACTACACTCCAGCCTGGGCGACAGAGCGAGGCTCTGTCTTTAGAAAAAGAGAGAGAGAGAGAGAGAGACCCAAAACTTGATCCTTGCAGGGTATTTCAGCAGACATTTAATCATCAGAAAGCCAATGACCTCCTAGGGAGAAGAATGATACAGAGAAAAGAAAGTACCTCAACAGTTTCCATGTTGCTCCTCAACATGACAAGTCATTCTTTCACACAGAATACAGCCTAAGGAAAAGTAGGTTTTTACAAATTCCTATTGGTTGCTTTTAGGCCCCTGCATTTTCCAAGGTGTTTGGAAATTAGGTGGTGGTTTGCTCTAGAATTTAGCCTTCCCGGAAATCCTAGTTAAGCGTCTTAATCCTGCAATCTTGAGAGCCAGACACTCTCAAAAGATAGTCCCATTAATAACATGTACTGACAACTGGATTCGAGTCCCATATAAGATTCCTAAAATCAAGGCAGTTAGAAACAAGAGGTTCAAGCTCAAGCGGCCGGGCAATCACAGGGGAAAATAGGATAACAATAGAACCGAGCTATGGTGAAGATTAAGTAAGTTTTACTAGCAAAGCAGTGAGCACAAGCGCTCCCACGTAAACAATAACAAGCACCGAAGAGCAAGAAATGCGCTCAGGGAGGCTTGACGGAGCAGCGGAGGCCCCGCGGTCGGTGAGAGAAGGCGCATGGGAACCAAGGCACCGTTCGCTCCCGGGCGCCGGAGGTGGCTGACCAGGAAGCGTTAGTGCGTTGTCAGGTAACCAGCTCTCAACAACACAGCGGGCGGCGGCGACCGCGGTGACCCAGGAATCTGGACCGCGTAACTAGGGCACCTCCCCGAGCCCGGCAGCTGGGAAACCCCAGCCCACAGGGAACTCCCGTCTCCAACCCTGATAACTCAGTCACCGCCGCCGACCTCAAGGCCGCGAGACCCCACCTCTCCACACCCGTAACTCGGGAACCTACCTCATCGCGTCCAGCGGCCGCGAGACCCCCTGGTGGACAAGAAACCCCCTCCCACCCCTAGACTCCAGAGCTCGCAACTCCGGCACGCCGCCGGCCTTACAGCCTCGAGACCTACGCCCCGAGGGAGCCCCTGCCCCCGCTCCGCCGAATGCAGCCCCGGACCTCCTTCCTCACGCCACATCACTCCGCGACATACCCCGCCGCTCACGCTCCCCATCCGCGGCTGGCAGACTCTTACTCAGGAGAGCGGGCTCGCGACCGGAGACACGCACAGTGCTCAAAAGAGGATCGTCGAGGACCGAAGAGGTAGCAACGGCCGCTAGGCGCCGGAACAGTGTGACAGACTCCGGGCTGGTGCTCCGCCTCTCAAGCCGAGCCCTCCGCCCGCCCTTCGCCAACCGCCGGGTGCGGCCCCGCCCCCACTGCAGGCGGCCTCACGGCAAACAGCTCCCCCTGCTGTCCTGGAGGCCGCATAGCTGCCCGCCGCTCTCTGGGTTCGCCCGCACCTTGGCAGGGGACTTGGAAAACTCGTTCTCCTGCTGAGCCCAGGGGCTGTTAAACCGTGGGAGCCACTTCTCAGGGTAAATCTATTCCAGCCTCTCCAACCTCTTAGGCACCACACAGCTTGGGAACAGTGTCAGAGCCTGGAAAGAAAAATGGGGAGGGGTGGTAGAGGAAAAGTGTTAGCATATCATCCAGGAGTGTAGTCAACGTTGGGTCCTAGGCTTTCATTACCATTTTCAACATGTTATTCAGTTCACCCCAACAGCATATGGCCATATGTTACCACTAGAAAAGAGACCTCTAGTTTCCCAGGAAAGTGGAACTAAGGGTAGATATTAATGTACTATTTTACTCTAAATTTCTTTGTAAGAGATGGTTTTAAAGCAAATTTTCAACTGAAAGTCAGTACCAAAACCGCAAGCTGTGGTGTGGATTCGATAATTCCAATGTTTCTGTTCTGATTGTTACAACGCATTGTAACAGTTATAGAAGCACCTACAGAGACTTAGAGACATCATGGAAGGAATGGGTCATTGGAGTGTCAAGGAGTTCGTGTTCAGTATCACTGGGCTGTATATTTAAAGATTAATGAGTTCCCAAGCAGAAAAGTTAGGAAGGAGCATTTCAAGCAATGCTGATCACATATGCAAAGCCAAAGTAAAGAAATTTGCATTGCTAGAATGAAAAGTTTCAGGGGAGACTAAAGAGAGATGAAGCTGGAAGAGGCGAGTAGGGACCAGGTTGTTAATAGCTATAATGCTATCTTTTCTGTTTTGTTTGTTTGTTTTGTTTTTTTTTTTTGAGACAAGGTCTGATTCTATCTCAAAAAAGAAAAAAAAAAAAAAAAGGCTCGGCTCACTGCAATCTCCTCCGCCTCCCGGATTCAAGCGGTTCTCCTGCGTCAGCCTCCTGAGTAGCTGGGACTACAGGTGCGCACCAGCACGCGTGGCTAATTTTTTTATTTTTTGTTTTTTGGGTTTTTTTTTTTTTTAGCCGAGATGGAGTTTCACCGTGTTGGCCAGGCTGTTCTTACTCCTGACCTCAAGTGATCCGCGCGCCTCGGCCTCCCAAAGTGCTGGGATTTCAGGTGTGAGCCACCGCGCCTGGCCTGTGATGCTATCTTTTCAGAAAAAAAAAAATATATATTAAACACCTATGCTAGGTGCTAGGGGATAAAACAAGGAACGCAGACTTGCTCCCTGTGTCTTGAAACTTAAAATTTTGCGCGGATAGAGGAATGAGATGGAGAAAAAAGAAAATCTAAAACACGTAAACTAATAAATAAAATAATTAAACATAGTATTAACTGTAGGAAGAAAACTAACCAGTTGCCGAGATTAATTACGCCTTGGGGACAAATGCGGTTCACAGTTAAATCACAAAGATTTAACTGTAACCTGTTAAAAGAACTGAGTACTGGGCATTTTCAGATCAGTAATGGCACATAATTCATATGTAGATGTTAACTTTTACCGATGCGAAAAAAGGCATGGTAATATCAACCAAGGAGTACCCACCGCATCCTCGCATCGCTAGGAAAAGCCCATCTGCGTGTGAAGTGCCAAGCCACCACAAGCCAGTTAGCTTTTACGCATGTGCAATGAATCACCTTGACGTAAATTGGAATGCCATGTTTATCTTCCTCTCAACCAGCTTCCATAACGACGTATAGCTCAGTTTTACAACAGACAGCCTTACCTTTTAGTCTTTCAACAAACTTATCTCGTTTAAGGTATCTATACCCACACAAAAACACTTTCCGCCCCCAACATCCCAGCCTCCACCTACCTTTAATATGGCGGAGGCCGAATCTGCGCAGTACAAACAGAGAAGGTAAATCCCGGTTTCTGGCATAATGTTACATACCCTTCTTCCGGTGCGGAAGACTATACCATTCCCATACCCTATAATTTTGTTTGTTCTATTTCACACATACAATTTCCTGAGTCAAGATGTTCTCATTTAAACCACAAGATGATTCGTCTCTCCCTATTACTGTAAATACTGTTTATATCGTCACGTCCCGGAAAGACCCCTGTCTTCTCTGAATGGTCTGTACCAACTTCACCTCCGGTTCTAGGTGTCATGGCTGCCCCAAGAGTCTAGTTAAGAGTTTGTTCCCGTGGTGCGGAGGGTCCAGGGCCCACACCTGGAGACCTAGTGAGGTAAAGTTGCGCCTTGGTTGTGGATACGACAGCTTCTCCGCTTCCTTGGCGATGGCGGCGTCCGGGAGCGGTATGGCCCAGAAAACCTGGGAATTGGCCAACAACATGCAGGAAGCTCAGAGTATCGATGAAATCTACAAATACGACAAGAAACAGCAGCAAGAAATCCTGGCGGCGAAGCCCTGGACTAAGGAGTGAGGAGGTCCCTGGCGAGACGCAGGGGAGGGGAGGGGTGGCGGGAGTTTAAGAGACCCGGAGAGAGTGGGAGTTTAAAGGGTTCTGAAGAGCTTTCACCGACGGGGAGGGGGACAGAATATGCGCCTTGGATCTGCAAGTACAGCCTAAGCCCTCCGCTGGGGCTTTGACTCCCCTTTCTGTCGCTTTAACCCATTTGCCCCCGGATGATGTAAGGGGAGAACAACAAGCGGTGATTTAAGTTGTTACTTCTGAACATCCGTATTGTCATATATGCCACACACTCTGCCTTGAACCCAGTGTCGGCATGCACCTTGTTTGGGTCTTCAACCCCAAACTAGGGGCTGCAGCTGTTTTCAGAAATCGAGTCAGCAGCCCAAGGTCTCAAAAATAGCTATGACCTATTTTCTTTTTTTTTTTTTTTTAGTAGAGATGGGTCCCCGCTGTGTTGCTCAGGCTGGTCTCTAGCTCCTGGCTTCAAGCAATCCTTCCGTCTTGGCCTTCCAAAGTGCTGGGATTACAGGCGTCAGGCCTGGGCCTGTAATAGTTTTTTGATTGCTGGTAATTATTTCGGAGACACACGGCGGCTCTACCTGGTCTCTAAAATGTTACTCCACCAGTTCCCCTAAAGCAGATATGAGAAAACTAGAGCTTAAGGCTCTTTGCCCTTTAGCAATATCCATTTTTTCCTGGGATTGGTGACAAGTCAAGGGATCTTTACCCATATTTTTCTTTTCCTGAGAGCAGTGTTTGGGAGAAAGTAAAAAGCACAAAAGCTAATGGATAGATAGAAAGGAGAGCTGTGGTCAACAAGAGGACATACTTCTACTGCTTCAGTTTTTTTACAGGGCTAGCCTTGTCTCTCAGTATTCAGACGAGATCCGTTGCGTTCAGGGTGGTAGATTCCACAGTGGTGAATTGCGGAGGCACCTAGCTAGAGATTTCCACCTCATTTAATCTTCATGACAACCCAGTACAGTATATCCATCCTTTTTTTACAAATTAAAAAGCAAGCAAATGCATTATGTAACTTATGATCACACTGAGATAAGTGAACTCCTAACTGAGCAATAGTCAGACCTAAGATCAAATCTCACAGCTATCACTAACTAGTTGATTGACCTTAGGAAATTTACTTATCCATCTTGAATTATCGTAATATGTAAGTAAGATCTACCTGTTGGTGTTGTCATAAAGATGAGATGAGATAATGTATAAAAAGAGTCCTCTAAAATATATGTAAGAGGAGCATAGTAATTTGTCTTTCTTCTTTTCTCCAGTAAAGGGAGAAGCCAAGATTTCGATTCATGTCTTGACTTCCAACATGACTTGACTTCCACCCTTCATTTTTCAGCTTTCGGTTGAAATCTGGCAAAGCTTAGGAATTAAATTTGGATTCTTTCTATGGGCAGACATCTAAAAAAGCTTTGTAGATACGTTGACTGACTGCTCTCTATGGCTGGTTAAGTTGCCTGGTTGTCTTCTTTCTGTAGCAGGCTGCATTTTAGGTTGATGTACTCTTAAATATTTGGAAACTATCAGCCTGCCTCACTGTCTAATTATAGCTCTAATTATATTCATCCTAGCATGAATGAGACAAAAATGTACTTTTATTGAAGAGTTTAATTTACTGATGACAAATTCTGAAATAGGGATCATAGGAAACTAGGATCTTACAGCTACTTTTTAATTTGAGGCTGACATACAGGGAATCCCACCCTTCAACACACTGTTCTTTGAGAACAGGGTTAAGAGACAGGTTAGTAATTAATAATGCTGATGACAGCTAGCACTTATTAGGTTTCTAGTATGTGTAAGGCACTAAGCTAAGCACTTTATGTACATTATTTCATTTACTTTATTTCATCGTAACAACTACTATGAATATCCCTATTTACAGAAAAGGAAACCTAGGCACAGATATTACATGGTTGTCCCAATGCCACAGCTAGGGAATGCAATGTCAAGATTCAAACCTTGGCAGATGAATGTCAGAACTCACATTCTTAACCATTAGGCTAGAGGTTAGGCCTGAGAACACTTAGGAATAACTATCCAAGCAGTCAGAATCCAAGATTTGGTGATTCCAAATTAATGGAGGAAAAAAATTGAACTGGTCATATTATTCCCTTATTTGAATAGCACATTTTAAAAAACTATTTCAGACTTTTCCCCTCCCCCAAGGATGATATGTTGCAAGATTATAACATGCTTGTTGTTTCCACCCTGCAGAAATTATCCTTTTCAACTTTTTCTCCCCATAGTCTACACTCCCCTTCCATCACTATAAATTCCTTCAATACTTACTCTTTATCTTCAGAAAAACTTTATTCTGAATTGTGCTTTATATAAGAAATTTAATTGCATCATGATTTTGTTTTGCAGTCACCATTACTTTAAGTACTGCAAAATCTCAGCATTGGCTCTACTGAAGATGGTGATGCACGCCAGATCAGGAGGCAACTTAGAAGTGATGGGTCTGATGCTAGGAAAGGTGGATGGTGAAACCATGATCATTATGGACAGTTTTGCTTTGCCTGTGGAGGGCACTGAAACCCGAGTAAATGCACAGGCTGCTGCATATGAGTACATGGCCGCGTACATAGAAAATGCTAAACAGGTAAAAATGTTGTTTATTATAGTTTATTAATTGCAAGTTAGAGTCTCAAAGTGACTATTGAGTTTTTAGACTTAAAATTATCCCCTTTACATTAAATTTTATATTTAAATTTTAATGATTTCTATGTAAAATGTAGGAGATTAAAAGCCTGATAAGATTTATAGCATGGGGGTTTTTTTGTTGTTGTTGTTGTTGTTGTTTTCGAGACAGGGACTTGCTCTGTTGCCCAGGCTGGAGTGCAATGGCATGATCTCAGCTCACTGCAACCTCTGCCTCCTGGGCTCAAGCAATTCTCCAACCTCAGCCTCCTGAGTAGCTGGGGTTATAGGTGTGCACCAGCACACCTGGATAATTTTTGTATTTTTAGTAGAGATGGGTTTTGCCATGTTGGCCAGGCTAGTCTTGAACTCCTGACCTCAAGTGATCTGCCCACATTGGCCTGCCAAAGTGCTGGGATTACGGGCATGAGGCACCGTGCCCTTCCATAATTTTTGTATTTTTAGTAGAGACAGGTTTTCTCTGTGTTGGCCAGTCTGGTCCCGAACTCCTGTCCTCAAGTGATCCACCCACCTCAGCCTCCCAAAGTGCTGGGATTACAGGCATGAGCCACTGCACCCGGTCTGTGGCATGGATTTTATTTATTTTTTTTGGAATAAATTCTCACACTTAATAAAAATTTGGGCTGGGCACGGTGCCTCACACCTGTAATCCCAGCACTTTGGGAGGGCAAGATGGGCAGATCATGAGGTCAGGATTTGGAGACTATCCTGGCCATGCTGAAACCTCCTCTCTACTAAAAATACAAAAAAAGTAGCTGGACGTGGTGGCAGGTGCCTATAATCCCAGCTACTTGGGAGCCTGAGGCAGGAGAATTGCTTGAATCCAGAAGGTGGAGATTGCAGTGAACCAAGATCATGCCATTGCACTCCAGCCTGGGCAACAGGAGCGAAAGTCTGTCTCAAAAAAAACAAAATGGGAAACAACCTAACTCAGTTCTTGAGTATAAAACCGGTTAAATAAATTATGGTATATCCATCAATGGACTGCTAGGCAGCCTTTAAAAGAAATAAAGAAAAGGTAACTGAGGCTGGGAATGGTGGCTCATGCCTGTAATCCCAGCACTTTGTGAGGCCGAGGCGGGTGGCTCACAAGGTCAGGAGTTCAAGACCAGCTTGACCAACATGGTGAAACCCCATCTCTACTAAAAATACAAAAAAATTAGCTGGGCCTGGTTACGTGTACCTGTAATCCCAGCTACTCAGGAGGCTGAGGCAGGAGAATCACTTGAACCTGGGAGGCGGAGGTTGCAGTGAGCCAAGATTGCACCACTGCACTCCAGCCTGGGCAACAGAGTGAGATTCCGTCTCAAAAAAAAAAAAAAAAGATAACACTCATATATATTGATGAGTTATAGGGAGCAAACTCCCAAGTTTATTGAGTGAAAAAGCAAAGTGTAAAACACCATTATGTTATGTGGTATGCTATTGTGTGTGTGTTTTTATCAGTCTTTATATGTGCAAACAATATGTATTCTGTATGCAAAGAATATCTCTGTAAGGGGAAGCAATTGCCTATAGATTTCACATCTGGGCTGAGAAAACTAAGTAGTTGAGGAGAAAGAGATGGGAAGGAGACTGGTTACCGTTATCGTACTAGCACCTTGTAAATTAGTTAAACCGTAATCTTAAACTTTTTTGCCCCTTTATTTGTTAGGTTGGTCGCCTTGAAAATGCAATTGGGTGGTATCATAGCCACCCTGGCTATGGCTGCTGGCTTTCTGGGATTGATGTTAGTACTCAGATGCTCAATCAGCAGTTCCAGGAACCATTTGTAGCAGTGGTGGTAAGAATTTTAAAACTAGTTTAATTATGTTCTTTGTGAAGATTTGCTGAAGCAAGTATACTGAGAAGTAAGAACAGTGTGGTAAAGAGAAATTGCTCTGGTGTCAGACTGCCTAGGTTTGAATGTGAATTCCATCTCTTAGAAGCTAGGACTTTGAGCAAGTTATTTAACCACTGTGCTTCTCGCTTCCCTCGCTCTGTAAAATGTGGGTTGTCATAGCATCTATGGCTCAGTGCCAGCTCATCATAGCCATTCAATCAGTGTTGACTGAACTGAGTTAAGTGGGAATTGCTAGAGCAGCTCTTGTTATGCTCAGGGCATTTTAAATGCAATCCAGGTTTCTACGAAGAAGATAGGAATTATTCACCTATTAAAAGAAAAAAATAAAACTTTTAAAAATAGATGAGCAAACCTTCAAATAACATTCTTAAATGTTTTAATAATTAATTCTAATCTCTAAGTTAACTGTGAGACACTTATATTTACCCTCTTACTGAATTTTTATGGTTTCTTTATTCTTATTTGGTTATTGTGTATGTATATAGTATTATATGTATGTATACATTTCTAGGTTTATAATGTTTAAAAGGCATACAGTTTTATTTCAGCAAATATTAAATATATCTTTCTTGTAGATTGATCCAACAAGAACAATATCTGCAGGGAAAGTGAATCTTGGCGCCTTTAGGACCTACCCAAAGGTAACTTTTTTATTTTTTATTTTTTTTAAAGAGATAGAGTCTCACTCTGTTGCCCAGGCTGGAGTACAGTAGCTATTCACAGGCATGATCATAGTGTACTACAGCCTCCATCTTCTAGGCTCAAGCCATCCCCCCAACTCAGCCTCCAAAGTAGCTGGGACTATAGGAAGTCCCTATAATATTTTTTAAATTCCAAATTTTTGACTTACTGTTAAAGACATTAGCAAGATTTCTTTTTGTTAAAACAATTTAATAATATTTACGAAATAGTAAACTACAAGTTGTCCCTAGCAAAGGGTAATAACATTTATGTTCTATATTGTCAATTTTACTGGGAAAGCGGTCTTTATTTATTAGTAAGTACCTGTGTTACTGTGGCAATCTGGCAGGTACCAGAAAACAAACTAAATCTGTAGGTCTATTTCATTCCCTGGCAGGAGTCTGCAATCTGAAATTGTTATTAGAACAAAAGTACATCACCTAAGTAAAAGAAAAATAAATCTATGAGCCAAATACAGCCTATAGCCATCAAACAGTGTAGAGGGAAAAGTAGAAACTATTTTTTTTTTTATTAGAATGCTTATGTTAAATATTTGCCTCCCAAAATTGATCCTATAATTAGAAAGCTGCATAAAAACACATGATGTTTTTCCCTCCCCCCCATATATATATATATATATACACACACATAATACACACAGACACACATAAATCTTCCGTTTTCTTCATTTTTGTTTAGGGCTACAAACCTCCTGATGAAGGACCTTCTGAGTACCAAACTATCCCACTTAATAAAATAGAAGACTTTGGTGTACACTGCAAACAGTAAGTAATTTAAAAACATATCTGGGCCAGGCACAGTGGCTCACACCTATAATCCCAGCACTTTGGGAGGCCAAAGTGGGAGGATTGCTTGAGGACAGGAATTCGACACTAGCCTGGGCAACATACTGAGATCTCATCTCTACAAAAAAATGTTTTAAAAGCCAGGTGCAGTGGCTCATGCCTGTAATCCTAGCACTTTGGGAGGGCAGGGCGGGCAGATTACGAGGTCAAGAGATTGAGACCATTCTGGCCAACATGGTGAAACCTCGTCTCTACTACAAATACAAGAAATTAGCTGGACGTGGTGCCGTGCACCTGTAGTCCCAGTTACTCGGGAGGCTGAGGCAGGAGGATCACTTGAACCCAGGAGGCAGAGGATGCAATGAGCCGAGACCATGCCATTGCACTCTGGGTTGGTGACAGAGTGAGACTCCGTCTCAGAAAAAAAAAATGTTTTCAAAGTTAGCCAGATGATGTGGCACAGTCTATAGTCCTAGCAATCAGGAGGCTGAAAGAAACCTTAGATATCAACCAGTCTAAGCTCATTATTTTACAGATCAGAAAAAAGGCTCAGACAAAATGCATTTTGTGATACCTTTTACAATAATAGTAAAAGTATATGAATTTAGGTGAATGTTTGCATTTTTAATTTTTTTTTTTTGCATTTTTTATTAATGTTTCAATCTAGTATGTCATTTGCCTTTCACACAACCTAAACATTTTTTCAATGTACAAGATACTTAGCCTATATAAAATTATAACAAGTGAAAGATGGGTTAAGGGCCAGCTGACACTAGCATGTCTACAGCCCTCAAAATATATAATTTCCACTGAACAAAGATTCTAATTTTTTAAATATTTGAAACATTTAAGAAGTCATCTTAAAAAGTTAAAGTTATAAAGTTTAAGAATTGTTACTAAAAAACACTGAATTACATACCTTCCCTCTACCCCCAGCCCGAGACATAGTCTTGCTCTGTTGCCCAGGCTGCAGTGCAGTGGCGCGATCTTGGCTTACTGCAGCCTCCACCTCCTAGGTTCAAGCAATTCTCCTGCCTCAGCCTCCCGAGTAGCTGGCATTACAAGCACGTGCTACCACACCCAGCTAATTTTTGTATTTTTAGCAGAGACGGAGTTTCACCATGTTGGCCTGGCTGGTCTCAAATTCCTGACCTCATGATCCACCCGCCTTGGCCTCCCAAAGTGCTGGGATTACAGGTGTGAGCCACCATGCCCAGCCTTCATACCTTTTTCAATGGTGAATTTTATGATGTCTGAATTATATCTTAATTTTTTTTTAATGTTGAAGCCAATGGGGACAATTTTCTGTACCTTCTAAATATATCTCACTACTTCTCTTACTATCACTTTCACCCAAGCCACTGCCATCTGGAGCCTCAATCGAGCGCACTTGCCTTCTGGCAAGTCTTTCTGCTTGTGCCCTTCACTTCTTGTGTTTATGTATGTATGTATGTATTTTTGAGATGGAGTTTTGCTCTTGTTACCCAGGCTGGAATATAATGGTACGATTCTGGCTCATCACAACCTCTGCCTCCCAAGTTGAAGAGATTCTCCTGCCTCAGCCTCCCAAGTAGCTGGGATTACAGGCTTACGCCACCATGCCTGGCTAATTTTGTATTTTTAGTAGAGACTGGCTTTCTCCATGTTGGTCAGGCTGGTCTGAAACTCCCAACCTCAGGTAATCTACCCACTTCGGCCTCCCAAAGTGCTGAGATTACAGGCATGAGCCACTGTGCGTGGCCTGCCCTTTACTTCTTAAAGATCTGTTTTCAGCCAGACTGATTCTGTTAAGATATAAGTCAGATCATATTCTTCCATTTCAGAATGACTTCCCATCTCACCAAGAACAAGATCCTTAGTCTTTATCACAGACTACACAGCCTTCTGTGGTCTGGCTCCTACAGCCTCTGTGAACTCATTTCCTGTCACTGAACTTTTGTTGGTCTGCGATCTAGCCCTATTGACTCCTTTATGGTTTGTCAAATGTGCCACCAGGCTCATGGCTTAGGGCCCTGGCACTTGCTGTTCCCTTTGCCTAGAGCATTCTCTCTTATTTCCATGTGGCTTGCTAATTAAGCATTGAGTATCTGCTTACAGGGTCATCATAATAGAAAATGTTCATAAGTCACCAGATGGACATAAGTCACCTTCTGTTTCCTCTTTCCTTTTTCTTCTTAGCACTTGTGACCATCTGATGTTTTTGCTTCTTTTTTTTTTTTTTTTTTTTTTTTTTGACGCCTTTAGAATGTGAACTGCTGTATCCTTGCATTTAAAACAGGGCATGGCACACAGCAGAGTGGGCACCAAAAAAATTACTGCTTAAATAAATAAATGATTATCTAGTGCCCCCTTTTCTCTATACCACTTATCCTAACTTCAAAGAATACTTCGGCTACCCATGTGCTACTACTGCTCTTGTTTTTCTATTTAGAGATTCTTAGAAAATTCTAGAATTTCTAAAATTGAATTTTTAATTATACGTGGTTTTCAGTAATCTCTGACATATTTCTGTAAATACAATGATCTTTTCTTCCTTTTTGGTTCGTGTTTTTTTATTTGAGACAGAGTCTCACTAGGTCGCCTAAGGACTACAGGCACACCACCCTGCCTGACTAAAGAAACAAATATATATTCATATAGAGATTTAGTGTTCATTATTTAATTTGCCCTATTAAAAAGAATTTAAATAATTCCTGTTTGAGAGAATTGCTCCTAAGCCTGGAAACACATTTGCTGTGATACTTCAATCTTCAGAGGAACTCTCAATTATTTTTTGTTTATATTGAGTTATAGTGGTATCAAAGACTTATACTTTGAAACAAAAAAGATTGAAATGCTTTATGTTTTCTATATTCAAGCAGATCTACTGTCCCCATTTGTCTATTCTGTTGGTTTATCCTTTCTGTCTTTCTTTTTTTTTTTTTGAGACAGTGTCTCACTCTGTCACCAGGCGCTAGGCTGGAGTGCAGTGGCGCAACCTCGGCTCACTGCAACCTCCGCCGCCCGGGTTCAGGCAATTCTCCTGCCTCAGCCTCCCGAGTAGCTGGGACTACAGGCGCGCACCACCACGCCCAGCTAATTTTTTTTGTATTTTTAATAGAGACGGGGTTTCACCATGTTGACCAGGATGGTCTCGATCTCTTGACCTCGTGATCCGCCCGCCTCGGCCTCCCAAAGTGCTGGGATTACAGGCGTGAGCCACCGCGCCCGGCCTATCCTTTCTGTCTTTCTTAAATAACATTTTTTTTAAGATCTTGTTGCATACCATGCATTAAATAACCTTCTTTTGGCAAATACCTTCCCTTGCCACTCTGAACTATGAGCCTACCAAAGAGGGGCAGCTACTTTGCTAGCTGGGATTATGGAATTACAGGCATGAGCCACCGTGCCCAGCCTGATGTCTTTAATTTATTATGTTTATTATGTTTCGTCATTGCTAAAATTTAATCAGTAAGCATTCTTGCACTTTGGGAGTCTGAGGCGGGTGGATCACTTGAGGTCAAGAGCTCGAGACCAGCCTGGACAACATGGTGAAACCTCGTCTCTGTTAAAAATACAAAAAATTAGCCGGGCATGTTGGCGGATGCCTGTAATCTCAGCTACTCAGGAGCTACACAGGACATTCGCTTGAACCTGGGAGGTAGATGTTGCAGTGAGGCCAGATTGCGCCACTGCACTCCAGCCTAAGTGACAGAGCAAGACTCTGGCTGAAAAAAAGCATTCTGTTTTACAAGGGGTGCCTATGTGTCTTTACCTTTTGCACCACTAACCTCTGAGTCTGAACCTCTGTCTCTTCTCATCTGCCCTGCTGCAGTGGCTTTCTTTGTGGAATCCCTGCCTCCAGTTTCTCTCCTGTAACATGTCCTGATGGTACTGCCACAGCCAGGCTTCTATAAAACACCCCTTTGACTGTATTATTAATCTGCTAAACTGCCTTCCATTCTACTCAAGCACCTTCCATGAGTCCCAGTTATCTATAGGATAAAGTCTAAATTGCTTACCTTTTGGCCAGGTGTGGTGGCTCACACCTGTAATCCCAGCACTTTGGGAGGCCAAGGCAGGCAGGTCACCTTAAGTCAGGAGTTCCAGACCAGCCTGACCAATATGGTAAAACCCCATCTCTACTAAAAATACAAAAATTAGCCAGGCATGGTGGTGGCAGGCGCCTGTCCCGGCTGCTTGGGAGGCTGAGACAGGAGAATTGCTTGAACCCAGGAGGCAGAAGATGCAGGGAGCCAAGATCACGCTACTGCACTGTAGCCTGGGTGACAGAACAAGACTTTGTCTCAAAAAAAAAAAAAAAAAAATTATTAACCTTTTATGTAACATCCTCCACCACCTAGACCCCAGCATAGCTTTCTAGCTTCCCCTCACATAATTCTTCGCTTGCTAAATTGTCCAGCTAAACCCATTGCCTTATTATCCCTTACATGTCTTTCCTTTTTGTGTGTTGATGCTCTCTGCCTAATGGTTACCCTACACCTTGCCTTTTCCCTGAGGCTTCTCAGGCAATTCTAGCTCCAGATGATCACTTGAGCTCCTCTACATGAAGAGTACTTATTATCTCTAACCCTTAATTGGTAGGTGGTTCATTTTATATAGCACTATAGCATCACTTATTGTTATTCAATGTATATCATTACATTTAATGTTTTAGTGGGTTTAGACCACATCCCCCATATAAATGGTGACTTCCTCAAAGTAAAGATGTCTCTTATGCTTTTTTGTATCCATTGATACACAGAGGCAACTGAGATAGTTTAAATTTAAAAATATATGCATTTTCAGACATTAAACTTCTAGATTTTCTTTACTATGTCCTGATGATAAATTAGGCACCTTTGAAAATGTGAGCAATTATTTTAGGTGCCTTAAGGACCTACCTAAAAAATTTGCTTTTCCAAAATGCAGTGAGTCCTAAATAGGGAATTAGAAAGGGAAGAAGGAAATTCACATGAGATTTTTATTATTTTATTTTATTTATTTATTTTTTTTTTTGAGACGGAGTTTCGCTCTTGTTACCCAGGCTGGAGTACAATGGCGTGATCTCAGCTCACCGCAACCTCCGCCTCCTAGGTTCAAGCAATTCTCCTGCCTCAGCCTCCCGAGTAGCTGGGATCACAGGCACGTGCCACCATGCCCAGCTAATTTTTGTAT
>PVKV010027371.1:0-26603 GCA_004027835.1 Alouatta palliata | reverse complement strand
TAACTCCAGCCCAGGGGCCAATCTCCTACCTACGGAAAGAGGGAAGAGAGTGGACATTTGTATGTGCTCCCTGATGTGCTGAGCACTGAGTTAGACTTACTGTTATCCTTTCATTTGGTTCTCACAGATAAAAGGTAGGTGGCATTCCCCCTGCTTTACAGACATAGAAACAGACCCAGTGAGCCCAAGTGCACTCAGGCCATGCTAAGTGCTACACCATGGTTTAAGTTTCAACCTAGGTCTCCAAGATTTCACCCCTCCCACCCCTGCTCTCTGCACCAGACTACGTCCTCTGGGAAGCCAGGACTGTCTCATAGCCTGGCACCTCCAGAGAGGGCAGAGGTGAGCCGTCTGGCTGAGGGTTCTGATTCTGGTCAGGTGGAGATGGGGTGACAGCCTTCTCCCATCTCTACCTCGGAGCAAGTGTCAGTTACAGTGTCAGAGCTGCTAGTCTGTCAATGATATTTGCTGGGGTTTAAGAGATGAAAATGGCAGCTGGGCGTGGTGGCTCATGCCTGTAATCCCAGCACTTTGGGAGGCCGAGGTGGGTGGATCCCCTGAGGTCGGGAGTTAGAGACCAGCCTGGCCAACATGGAGAAACCCCCATCTCTACTAAAAATAGAACAAATTAGCCAGGCGTGGTGATGCATGCCTGTAATCCCAGCTACTCAGGAGGCTGAGGCAGGAGAATTGCTTGAACCTGGGAGGCAGAGGCTGTGGTGAGCCAAGACCACGCCACTGCACTCCAGCCTGGGCAACAAGAGCGAAACTCCATCTCGAAACAAACGAACGAAATAAAAATGCCAGATGTGGTATCAGAGGGCTTACGGTCCAACTAGGAAGACAAATGTAACCCAGTCAAAACAGTTACCAATGGCAGACAGTAAGTGGCTAGATACCAAAGGGAGGGGTTTAGTCATCCAGAGAGGGGAAAGAGAGCTGAGTGTGACCTGGAGAAGCTCCCGAGGGCTTCCTGGGGGAGGTGGCAAGTTCCAGATTAGATCTTTGGCACTCAGATTCAGCACCCGTGGCAGTCCTGGCTGCAGGAAGTGAGGCACTTCAGACTGGCTCTTCATCAGGGCACTAAAACAATTCCAGGTGTTTCACTAGTGCGTCCCTGGCCTCTTTCTCACATAATGATGGTCTTTTAATGACACACACTAATGCGGCTTAGGCAGCCAGGAAGTATATTTCACAGCGATGTGTTACAGTCCTTCAGGCAGGGCCCCCTTCAGGCCCTTCAAGGTGGGGGTGGGAGGAAGGTTCAGGCCAAGGGCTGGTTATGTGGGCACAGAGGTGGCAGGTCTAAGTGGGGAGAGTGAAGCCAGTGGATGAGAGGGGAGTGGAGGGCATTCTAGGCCATGTCACTTATCTGGGTCCTGGAGCACTCACATCACGGCTGTCAGCGCCACTCACCTCCATGCCTCAAACCTCTACCAGCCTGAAGCTCCAGGGAACAGGAACCGCATGCATGGCTGTGTATGTTGTGCACTGCTCACGGTGCCTGGCCAGGGGAAAAGGGGCTGAAATCCAGTCCTCAACTGCCCTAGCATAGAGTCGCATCCATTCAAAGGAAGGACTTTTTTTTGGCAGTTTTCACAAAGAGGCCACCTAGGCTGGCAGTGCCACTGGCCGAGACCATGCCCGCTTGGTCCTGGCTGTATCTCTGTCTCTCAGCACATGTTCGGTGCATCAATAAATACGTGAAGGAAAATAAGCAAGAATCCATCAATGACTGCATGGAAAAAGACCTCTTTGAGATGGGCAGGTTCCTTATTCCCATTTGGTAAATAAGAAGCTGACTTCTGAAAGCTGGGGCAGGAACTGTGGTTTGTACTTTGACAATTTCCATATTTCATAATTCTCCCTGTCTAAGCTGGACACAGCTCTGAGCACAGAGCAGATCTCTGGTAACTTATCCAATGGGCAAGAGATAAACCTTGTTTATTAAGGCCCGCAGACTGCTGGGTGGAAACTGCAAGCTCTCTACCCTAAGCTCTCTACAGAACAAGATAAGAACTTCCTGGACCCCAGCTTTCTTGCCTGTAGAGTGGGGAAACCCATAGCCCCTTGCTCACAAAGTTTCCATGACAGTGAATGGAACCATGCATGAGAAAGGGTTTTGAGTGCCACAGTAAAATGCTCCCACGCACTGAGGGTCACCTCGCGCTGACCTTGCACTAAGTGCCTCAGATGTCGTATTCAAAGGTTGGCAAACTGTGGCCTGTGGATCTAATCCTGCCTGCCATTTGTTTTTGTACATAAAGTTCTATGAATCACAGCAGGCCATTCCTTCGTATGCTTTCTGTGTCTGCTTTTGCTCTCCAATAGCACAGTGGAATCGTTGCAACGGAAACCTTGTATACAGCCTGCAAAACCTAAAATATTTACTAACTGGTCCTTTACAGAAAAAGTTTGCTAATCCCTGTATTAACTCATGTAAGCCTTCTAACTACCCTCTGAGTTTAGGGTTTATAATATCATCACTCCCATTTTAGAGATGAGAAAACTGAGACCCAGAGTAGCTAAGTTACGTGCTCAAGGTCACACAGCAGGGAAGTGGCAGAGCTAGGATCTAAATCAGGGTCAGTGTGAGTCCATGCTCTTAAAAACCAAATCATCCCGCCTCTCTTGTCCCTTAAGCAGCTTTTCTGATCGCAAAGGTTCATCTACAAGGTCCTAGACCCCAAGGACAAGGAGGGCTCTAGATCAACAACTTAGAGCCAATTAGAAGGAAGTTTTTTTTTTTTTTTTTTTTTTTTTTTTTGCAGACAGAGTCTCGCTCTGTTGCCCAGGCTGGAGTGCCCTGGCGCGATCTTGGCTCACTGCAACCTTTGCCTCCCAGGTTAAAGCGATTCTCGTGTCTCAGCCTCCCTAGTAGCTGTGCATGACCACACCTGGCTAATTTTTGTATTTTTAGTAGAGACAGCGTTTCACCATGTTGGCCAGGCTGGTCTCAAACTCCTGGCCTCAAGTGATCCACCTACTTTGACCTCCTAAAGTGCTGGAATTACAGGCATGAGCCATCACGTCCAGCCAAGAATGCACAGATTTCATTACCCAGGGGACGTGGTCAGGGCTGAGCTGTGAATGGAGGCCAAGAAAGGTTCAGATAAACTTCTGGGGAACAGATTTCTTTCCAGGGAGCTCAGAGCACTGGGGGGCGAATATATGTTTCCCAGCACTGCCGTAAAAATACACCACAAACTGGGTGGCTTCAAACAACAGGAATGTATCAACTCACAGTTCTAGAGGCAGAAGTTCTGAAATCCAAGCGCTGGCAGGGACGTACTCCCTCTGAAACCTGTTAGGGCAGCCATTCCTCGCCGCTCCTAGCTTCCCGCTTGCTGGCATCCTGGCCTCCCTCGGCAGGCTGCTGCATAACTGCAGGCTCTGCCCTGACCCTCTTATGGCATCCCCTGTTTGCGTGTCTTTACACGGCCTAGGACTGCAAGGCATGCTGGGTCAGGTGCCCAACCTACTCCAGGACGACCTCATCTTAATCTAACTGATGGCATCTGCAACGACCCTACTTCCAAATAAGGTCACATTCAGGTACTGACCTGAATCATGCCACTGCACTCCAGTCTGGGCAACAGAGTGAGAGTCTGTCTCAAACAAAAAGAATGCACACCTTACAGAGTAGTTGTTGGTACTAAGGAAGGTAATGGATGAAAAGGGGCACCATGGGCACTGCGTCATTATCATTTCAGCCACACCTTTACCCACTCCTCCATCCACCGTTTGCTCATTACCACACCATGTCCTCCCTGTGCTGCAGTCAACACTGTGAACTCCTTCAAGGCAGAAAGGGACAATCTTTCCATCTTTCCATCTTTCCATCTCTGATGCCACACAGAGGGCCAGCACCCCAGGAAGTGCCCATAATTCTCAAGAGTAAACAGGTGATGGGATGTCCTCTTACTTCTGCATTACGGAGTCACTTTTCTTAGAAACTGAACTGGGGCAGGCGCAGTGGCTCACACCTGTAATCCCAGCACTTTGGGAGGCTGAAGTAGGCAGATCACGAGATCAGAAGTTCGAGACCAGACTGACCAACATGGTGAAACCCCGTCTCTACTAAAAATACAAAAATTAGCTGGGCGTGGTGGCACACGCCTGTAGTCCCTGCTACTCGGGAGGCTGAGGCAGGAGAATCACTTGAACCCAGGAGGCGGAGGTTGCAGTTAGCCGAGATCGCACCACTGCACTCTAGCCTGGCACCTGGCAATGGAGCGAGACTCTGTCTCAAAAAACAAAAAACAAACAAACAAAAAAAATTAGCTAGGCGTGGTGGTGTGCACCTGTAATCCCAGCTACTCAGGAGGCTGAGGCAGGAGAATCACTTGAACCCAGGAGGCGGAGGTTGCAGTGAGCTGAGATGGTGCCACTATACTCCAGCCTGGATGACAGAGCAAGACTCTAACTCAAAAAAAAAAAAAGAAAAAGAAAAAAGAAATTGAACTGGCATGGTGGTTCATGCTTGTAATCTAAAGACTGCTTGAGTCCAGGAGTTTGGACCAGCCTGGGCAAGGTAGTGAGACCTTGTCTCTACAAAAAATAAAAATAAAAAAGCCAGGTGTGGTGGCATGTGCCTGTAG
This sequence comes from Alouatta palliata, assembly GCA_004027835.1. Classification (NCBI taxonomy): domain Eukaryota; kingdom Metazoa; phylum Chordata; class Mammalia; order Primates; family Atelidae; genus Alouatta; species Alouatta palliata. The sequence goes on along the minus strand of PVKV010027371.1, from coordinate 22,002 downwards.
TTCCAGTTACCTGGGAGGCTGAGGCAGGAGAATTGCTTGAGCCAAGGAGTTGGAGACTGCAGTGAGCTAAGGTCACATCACTGCACTCTAGCTGGGGCGACAGTGAGACCCTATCTCAAAAAAAGAAAAGAAAAAGAAATTGAACTGGAAGACTGGAAGATGAGGACCATGGAGTGGTGGTGTCCTAACCATGAGGCTTGTGTCCACGGAACGAGGAGCTGGGGAATAGCCTTAGCAGTGCCCTGCAGTGGGACAGACTGGATTATGAAACTCAAATAGTGCAAGATGAAAAAGTGTATTAAGTCAGGATAGCCTGGGTCCTGCTGCTGTAATAAACATCCCCCAAATCCAAAAGCCTTAAAATAACAAAGATTTATATATCACTCATATAAAATCTATTGTGCATCCAGGCAGCTTCCCAGGGCAGTTCGCCTTCATGAGCCATTCGGCAATCTAGGCAGTTCTGTTTTGTGGCTGCCGTATTTCTACCCGAGGGTTCCAATTTGCCATGGCAGGAGAGAGCCTCCCACACCTCCCTGCTCTCCTGTGCATGCCTAGGGTCCTGTGGCTGCAGAACCCAGCAGGGCTTTTGTCCAGGGGTCCTGAGCTACAGGCTTGGCAGGAGAGAGAGGAGGGACAGGAAGCCTGCTGCTGCCTGCCTGCCTGTCCTCTTAACGTACTTTCTGAGGGCTCGTCTGCCCATCTCATGCCCTGAACTGCCCTGGCCAGCAGCTGCTCTGATTCGGGGGCCCTTGGCTGAGCATCTCAGCTTGATATCAATGCCCACACAGCAGCCTATGTGCTCTATTCCATTTCCTCTGGTAGCCACGCAGGTCTGGGAGACCAGTCTTGGCCAGCAGGCTGTGAGTAGAGTGACAGGTGTCACCTCCAAATGGAACACAGAAGAGTGGGTGTGATTCTAACATATACCCTGAGTCTCTTGGTCTCTAACAACTGGAGTGCTGTATGTGGGCAGTGCGCTTTTCAGTCTGCAGAGTGGTTCACAGTTCACAGTGTACTTTCCTTTCCCTTATCACATTTCAGCCTTCCCACGACCCTGTGCAGTAAAGATTACTGTATCCTGGCCAGGCACGGTGGCTCACGCCTGTAATCCCAGCAGTTTGGGAGGTCAAGGTGGGCGAATCACTTAAGGTCAGGAATTTGAGCCCAGCCTGGCCAACATGGTGAAACCCCATCTCTACTAGAAATACAAAAATTAGCCCAGTGTGGTGGTATGTACCTGTAATCCCAGCTACTCTGGAGGCTGAGGCAGGAGAATTGCTTGAACCCTGGAGGTGGAGGTTGCAGTGAGCCAACGTCACACCACTGCTCTCCAGCCTGGGCAACAGAGTGAGACTTTGTTTCAAAAAGAAGATTACTGTATCCTCATTTTCCAGCTGTGGCAACTGAGTCTCAGAGAGGTGAAGGGACCTGGTCCAGGTCACACAGCAACGACGTGGCAGGAAGCAGACTCCCCACTCTTTATTTTCTTCTTTCTCTTCCCCTAGCTTACTGCCACCCCCTGCAGCCCTTAACACACTCTCAGGATCCCAAATCGCCAATGGTCCAAACTTCCCCAATATTCCACATAGCCTTTGAGAGTTTCTAATCTAACAGAGGAAACCCACCCCACACTCAGGAAGCCCACTTCCAGAAGGGTGGGCACCCAGGCTGCAGTGTGGGCACCTCACAGGATGCAGTGGTCAGGCTTTCTCTAGAGCTCAGCTGAAACTAAAGGGACAGAGAGCTGGGAGGATGGTCAGACGCGGAGAGGCACTGCCCAGCACCCTGCAGTTTCTCTGCAGCTGCTGTGGGCAGAGGGCCTCAGCTCTTGGCTAAGGCTCCTTGCACAGGCTTAGACTGACCGTGGAGACCCTTGTTTGCTTTGTTCTTAAGGGTTTTGCTCATTTGTAGCAGACACTGTGCCCACTTCGAAAGAGAGAGCCCGGAGCTGCGGCGAAGAGAGATACAGCCCCTGAGCCTCACCACCCAGCTAAGCCTGACTTTGCCAATATGTGCAGTAGGCTTTGCTGGCCTCTGTATCTTTGTCTAAGCTGTTCCTTGTCATAAATATCTTTCCCTTCCCTCTATCGAGGCTCATCTGTGTGCCATCTGCCAGTTCCCCTCCTCACCCGACTCTCCAGCATCACTGTGAGGAATGAAGACAATGAGGGCAGGGAGGTCCCCAGGTTCCCCCTGCAGGTGACACGGAGCTCTTTCGGGAAGCGATATTGTCAGTGAATGCACAAAATCAGTACATGTGGATTTCAGCGCATCCCATGAAGTTCACCTCTCAGCAGGTTCTGAAAAGCTGGGCCAAAAGGGAGCTACGTCAGGTGTTGTGCTGATCTCTGCCTTTTAAAGGAGGATCTAGCAGGCAAACACCCTCCCCACAGATGAGGGATTCAGTGAGGTTCTCTGCAAACGTCTGCTGTGTACAACAGGCATTTAAAACGCTGCTGGGCAGTTGTCAATAGCATAGCATAGTGAAAAGAGCTTTTTTCCCCCTGAACAAACAGAAGTGAGGGTGAATCCCAGCTCTGCCCTTTCCTAGCTGTGTGACCTGGGGCCAGTTACTGAACATCTCTAAACTTGTTTTTTCTACCACTTCCCAACTAGGCAATTTATATATCTGCTCTGAGCCACGGTTTCCTCATCTTCAAGATGGGACTGACTCTACCCTCCTCATGAGCTTGTATTAAGGATCAAATGAAATATAAGCACATACCTACAGCAATGGGAGTAATAAACACAGACTTCCCCTGTCTCTATCATGGCCATGAATAGGCTGTTCTATCCCATAAAGAATAACACCTGGTGTCTAGAATAGATACCTTCTTCAGGTCCTTTTATGTCCTGTTTTTAAACCCTTTCTCCCTGGCCCACAAACTCCGTCCAAACCACCAGTGAAGCTGTTTGAAAAGGTGAGAACAAAAGGAGCTGACAGCAGGCAGGAGGCCCGCTGGGCCTGGGGGAGTCTGGGCTGAGCTGTTCTTGCAAGATGCCATCCGGGCTGCCTGCTCTGCAGGTACATTCCCCAGGGCTGGGGCTGAGAGATGGCTCCATGGCCTACACGCTCTCCCGTGGGGCAGAAATGTGGCCTGAAGTAGAAGGTGCCACACGGGGCCTGGGGTAGAGGGGAGGCCTGAGGGGACACTGTTATTTCCATGGGCTCTGGGAGGAGTGATTATTTTTTTGAGACGGAGCCTCTGCCCAGGCTGGAGGGCAGTGGCACGATCTCACCTCACTGCAACTTCTGCCTCCCAGGTTCAAGCAATTCTCCTGTCTCAGCCTCCTGAGTAGCTGGGACTACAGGCACACAGCACCACGCCCAGCTAATTTTTTCATTTCTAGTAGAGATGGGTTTCACCATGTTGGCCAGGCTGATCTCAAATTCCTGACCTCAAGTGATCCACCTGCCTCAGCCTCCCAAAGTGCTGGGGTTACAGGAATGAGCCACCGTGCTCGGCCAAGAGGAGCGTTTGTTTTCCAACTGCTCATGGAGAAGTCTCACAGGAGCAGGGGTTAGAGGGCCCACTCTCTAAGCCTCCTGATCCTGCACTATGTCACCAAAGGGGTGACCCAGCAGGTGTCCTTTTCTGGGAGGTTCAAAGAAAAGCAGAAACAGCCATTGGCATGGATTTCAACAAGGGACAGATGGCTTCTCTCCGAAGCCCGGGGGCTCTGTGGGCTCAGCAGCCATGTGAGGAAGTCTGCTTCTGAACCCAGGCACCCTGCCTCCCCACCCACAAAACACCTGCCCACAGTTCACTCTGATGACCAAGGGAAACGACACACACACAGACATCTTGTAGGCTGGTCCACAGACCTTCAGGGCCTGGCCTATGCTGGCAGGTATACTGAACGCCCTGTCCACCCTACCAGCCTGGTGGGTAGCAAAGAGGGAGGGAAAGGCCTGTCCCTCTGAGGGTCCCAGAAGGGAAAGTGAGTCCACAGGGGGGCTAACGTGCCCTACAGGTGACATTGTTAAGTTCTAGGCAGCAGCAAAATTGACAGATAAAATCCTAATGCTACCCTTTGTAGAAACTTCTGGGAGTTTCTTCTTCTGAGCACTCCACAGGTATTCTCCCCTTCAGACCCCAAGACAGCCTGGGGAGGGGCACGCTTTCTGTATTTGCATTTTACAGTTGGGGAAACAGGTTGAATGATCTTCAGCCCAGCTCTCTCTCCTCTCAGAAGAGACCACCATGGCTTTGTCCTATAATGAGAGGAAGGCTTGCAGAAGCAAGCTGGGGCCAGAGCAGGCCTTCTCGGGGAGGCAGCCGCAGGCCCCAAATTGCATCCTTCAGCCCTGCAAAGTCACGGCGGTAGCTGGACTCAGCCTTGCAAAGTCACGGCGGTAGCTGGACTCAGCCCTGCAAAGTCACGGCGGTAGCTGGACTCAGCCCTGCAAAGTCACGGCGTTAGCTGGACTCAGCCCTGCCTTCAGAACTAGTTAAGTGTTGATTCCCAGACAGGCTATTACTTCCCAGACTGACTGCAGACCAGGCGTGGATCCGCTCATCCTCAGGAGGGTAGGATCTATCCCCTATTATCTTCCTCATCACAGAAAGCCTGTATTCTAGGTTCCAGCTCTGGGTTTTACATTGCGTTATTCCTGGGGCTCCTGGGGCTCCTGGGCCAGGGAAGGGGTTGGGGTAGGGGAGAGCTGACAAAGGAGAAAGGCTGGTATGTTCATAGCTCTCATTCACTGACAGCAATTAGCTTCCGACAATGGCTCACCTTTCAACCTTCTGCCTGCCTTCAGTGGGGGAACTACTGACATTTAGAATCTATCGGCAAGCCAAGTGCTGCAGTGAGGGTGGCAATGTTTTTTAATGGGGACTTGCGTCTGGGGAAGCGTTCTCCCCACCCCATGCCATTTGCATACTTTACAGGGTGCAGGTTGAGCTGCATTTTAACAGGCTTACTGGCTTTCTGGAAAAGTGAGTGCTGGTGATTATGGGAATTATTATACATGTGGTTTCCAGATGCATCCGTTTCTGCACCTTACACCCTCTCTCTGCCCTGGGACAGGAGGCAGAAAGAGTGGCATCCGGGACGGGGCCCAGAGCTTCACTCCCTCAGGATCTAAGGGGCTCAAGGGTCCTTTTCCCTGCCTGCCTTCTGGCCAAGAACCCAGCCTTCTCCCAGAGCAGACAGTGCCTTCCAATGGTCACAGTGTTTATCGCAGCCAGTGCCTTTCCACCTCTGTAATCTATTCATCCATTCATTCATTCATTTATTCATTCAAGCAACTAACATTCATCAAGGGCTTCTTATGTGCTGGGCACTGTTCTAGGTACTAAGGATGGAGTCAAGAATTAAACAAATCCAGTCTCTGCCCTCCTAGAGCCTACATTCCATGTTAAAAATGTTTTTAAATATAATTGAGACAGGCTTTCACTGTGTCACCCAGGCCAGATGACAGTGGTGTGATCAGAGCTCAGTGCAGCCTTGAACTCCAGGGCTTCAGCGATCCTCCTGTCTCAGCCTCTCAAGTACCCGGAACTCCAGGTGCACACCACCACACCCAACTAGAGCGCCCACATTCTGGTGAAAAAGAGAATAGACAAAAGAACTAAGTGCAATATGTGGAATATCGACTGTACAATGTGGGGGAACAATATGGTAGGGAAGGGGAAGAGGCGGCTGGGATAGAGACCTACACTTTTAACACAGTGTCAGGAAAAGCCTCAGCAAGGACACATTTGAGCGAAGACCGGAAGCGAGCAGCAAGCCATGTGGAGGCAGACGGAACAGCCAGTGCAAAGGCCCTGAGGTTCCTGAGGGACCTGCCATGTACAAGGGCAGGAAGGAGGTCAGGGGGCAGCTAGGAGCGAGAGAGGTGGGCAAGGATCACGTGCGGCCTTAGACACCCACATGGTGCTTCGGCTCTTACCCTGAGTGTGATGGGAGCCACCGGAGGCCTGGCGTGACCTGACCCATGTTTTAAAAGGCCCACTCTGGCAGCATGGAGAGTAGCTATTGGGGTTAGAGCGAATAGATGGAGGGCGGTTAGGAGGCACAGGACGTCATCCAGGCAGGAGGTCACTGCAGCCCCTGGGAAGTCCATACAACTTCCTAGCCAGGGCCCACCCTAACCATCAGAAGGGTCACACATGATCTCCTGTGTGCCAGGGGTCAGTCGAGCACTCACCCGGGATTGTCGGGCCATTTCAGAGGCTGGCACTGCCCTCTGGGGGTTTAAAGCCTATCTTGGGGCAAGAAGATGCCTGAGTTAAAAGATAATTAGCCTTATCTGGCAGCATTTGCTGAGAGTGCTTCCCAAGGGAATGACTGAGGGCCTCCAGTTCAGAGGAGCCGGGTTCAGGCATTTTCCCCAGCAGATATGCGCCCCAAGGACAGTCATTATAATAAACACTTGACTTCACAGCACTTTACTGTGCAACATGCTTTCACCTACATTATTTCACGGGAGTTTCACAACCACCCACAAGTTAGGTATTATTATTTCATTATCAGTATTATTCCCTTTTTACAGATGAAGAAATTGAGTCCTCAGCTGGGGGGAGCAGAGATGAAGTACAGGGAGTCAAGACTGGGGGATGAGAGTGGGTGGGAAGAACGGTGGACCCCGGAGAGCCCCGGGTCTCAGTGCTTTTCATTCTCCATGCCAGACAAGCCCACTCAGACTAAAGAGGTTGGGATGGGAGGCAGGAAAAAAGCTCAGACTTTCAGGAAGGAGACTCTGAGTCCTGGTCCATCCCAGCTCTAACACCCCCTTTTCCCACAGAGAAGTCTGTTGCAACTCCAGGGAAAAAAAGCACAGAGGGAGGACAAAAGATGGCTCACCCCAAGTCAGCTCTCTCTCTCAAAAGCTTCTCCCTGCCCAGCCCACTAGATGAGAGAGTTCTGCCCCCCTGCCTCAGATTTGCCACGCCCCAGAGTTGTTAAATGAAGGTGCTGGTGGCAGCCCTCCCATCTGCAGGGGCTGGAGCCTCTGGGGCATAACTCAGTGGCTCCATGGCTTTGGGTGGCTTCTGCTCTCACAGCTGACCAGGGCCTAGAACTCACAGTGGGGAGGAAGGAAGGAAGAAGGGAGGAAGGGAATGACCGGGAAGGGCTGGCTGGTCATTTTCAGCATCTCTGGCACCTGCTCGTTCAGGTCTCATTTAGACTCCAGAGAGAGTGAGTGCTGTACAGTCTCGTGGAACTTCCTTGGGAACTTGAGCCCACATTTATAATAGATTTATAAGAACAGTGTAGACATGTTTGCTGTTTTTTCAGCCCCTCCTAAGTGATGCCATTATGGTGGCCATAACTCTTATTTACTCCATCAGCAGGCTGCTGGCAATGGCACAAAAATAGATTTGGAGAATTTATCTCATACATGCATCATGAGGAGGCAACAGAGGCACACAGGTGAGATTTATGTGGGCGGGGGTGAGCATCCATCATCCCCACTTTCCCATTACCGCTGCTCCTCAAACAGAGGCATTAGCCTTCTTAATCAGAGCAAAGTAATTGTTTAAACTTCCTCCGTGCAACGGGCTCATCACTCCTCATTGCTCTCCAGGTGGGGCTGTGCCGGGGGAGGAAGCCAGAGTTTGCTTTCAGAAAACAGCAGGATGGATGGTAAATGACGGTGGTGAGATGACAGCCCAGCCATCCTTGTTACCTTCCCCGTTGTGCTGGTGTGGGCCACAGTCAAGGAACTCCACAGAAGGGACGCTTGGGTGTGTGGGAAGAGGTCTGTTTTGTGACTTGAAAGAGCTCTGAAAAGCACACAAAGGTTCCCGTCTCCAAACACACCAGCCTCAATCCTGATCCACAACCTGGGCTGCGCTGTGACTCTGTTTCAACTTGAAATGCCTTTTCTCCTGTCTATTCCAGGCCTGCCTGTTCTTCAAAGACCACATCAAATCATGCTTCTTTCCCCGACTGCTGGCAGAGAGGGCTAGGAGAAGCTACTCTGAGCCTAGAGAAAGAGGATAAGGGACCCAATCCCGAAACCACCATCATCCAGGCCTCCCCTCAGTGGCTGTGAGGCTGAAGTAGGGGACATCTAGGAACCTTCCGAGGCCCTCCCATCTTTGAACAACTAAACCATGTCAGAAGGTTCTCAACTCTGGTTATGTATTGAAATTCCCAGGAAGCTTTAAAAAATACCAAAGCTTAGCCCCACCCTTGACCAAATAAAGTAGAATCTCTGGGGATTGGGCATCAGTATTTTATAATGCTCAGGTGATTCTAATATGCAGCCAGAGTGGGAAGAATCAACTTAGGATCTTGATGACCCGGTTTATAATGACAATGGTAAATGCCAAATGGACGGACACACGTGTCGATGGGTAGATGACCAGGCAGGTCGACAGGGACGTGGATGGACGGATGGATGGATGGATGGACGGATGGATGGATGGACGGATGGATGGATGAGTGGCAGGGTGGATGGGTGGGTTGGTGGGCAGATGGGTGGGCGGGCCAGTGAACGTGTGGATGATAAATGGATACTTCCTTGTAAATGTTGGCTACTTTCAGTGGATTAACCTTGCCTTCTCATTAAGACTGTGAGCTTGCTTAAGGCAAGGATTTTTCATATCCTTTGTGTTTTCCACAATGCTTAGCATACAGCCAGATGTAAGTGTGCAAAGGAGTGCTAACATCCTCGCACGTCAAAAACCCTGAACCGTGAGGAGACGGAGGCTTAAACACTGCATCTTCATTGATTGCGACTTCAGTTCCGTTAACCTGCCTTAGATTTCTCATGCTGTTAGTAGCAATACGGCAGGGTCAGGTGGCTCGGCTAATTCTGAAATGTAGCATACACAGGGGAATGGGGCTATTGTTCTTATCATTACCATTATTTAGTTTCCCGACTCAACAGCAGCTTTCCCAGCCTCCCCTGCATTGCCGGTAGGCAGCGGTCATCCTGCCTTTGGTGATGTTTTAGTTCACCCTCAGGGCCCAGGCCTCTGCTCTTCCAGACATGGCCCAGACCCTCTGGAACCCTTGAAAGCTAATACTGATCCTCTCCATTCCCAGCCAGGGCCAGGACTCAGCTCGCCCTCCCGTGGCCTGGCACTTTTTTTTTTTGAGACAGGGTCTCACTCTGTTGCCCAGGCTGGAGTGCAGTGGCGTGATCATGGTTCACTGCAGCCTCAACCTTCCTGGGCTCAGGTGATCCTCCTCCCTTAGCCTCCCAAATAGCTGGGACTACAGGTATGCGCCTCCATCCCTGCCTAATTTTTGCAGAGACAGGGTTTTGCCATGTTGCCCAGGTGGCTGGTCTTGAACTCCTGAACCCAAGCAACCTGTCCAGCTCTGCCTCCCAAAGTGCTGGGATTATAGGTGTGAGCCACTGTGCCCTGCCTCCCTGACCCGTCTGACCTCCACTGGAGGCCTTAGCCTTTCTCTTGCCAGTCCTCCTCTCCAGGCCACCATCCCTGCCCTCTTGGGTCCTCAGTTCCCAGCAGCCTTCCTGGCAGTGCCGCCTGGCCGGGCCCTGTCTCCTAAGTGCCTGCCTGATTGGGCTGATCAGCAGCTCCTCTCCACAGGACGGCAGTCCACCCTGCACTCCAGCCAACCACGTGAAACACAGAAGTGAGCAGGTCCCCTCTTGGTTTAAAATTCTCCGCAGGCTCCTCCATGAGGGCCTGTCACAGCCAGATCCTAACAGGCCCCTCCAGGGTCAGCTCCAGCCCCTCACCTCTACCTGCTGCACAGACTCTCCAACATTCCCAGACCATCTGGGCCCTTTCCCAGCTCCTGGCCTTTGCATGTGCTGCTCCCACTGCCTGGAATGCCCCTTCCCCGCTCTGGCTTCTTCACTTGGCAAACTCCGACTTGGTTTTTAAAAATCGCCTCCAGGGGTGTCTGGATGAAGATTTCCTCCACTGGCCTGGGGAGAGTGAGCGCCAGGAAAATGGAGTGAGCATACATGTTGAACACTTGAGCTGCAGAGGTGTTCTTTTAAAAATATCTAAAGAAAGCCTAGATAACAGAATGAGGGCCTCACTCTACCATATAAAGTCTTCATTTTATTTTATTATTTATTTATTTTGAGACGGAGTTTCGCTCTTTGTAGCCCGGGCTGGAGTGCAATGGCGCGATCTCGGCTCACTGCAGCCTCCGCCCCCTGGGCTGAAGTGATTCTCCTGCCTCGGCCTCCTGAGTAGCTGGGATTACAGGCGTGTGCTACCACATCCGGCTAATTTTGTATTTTTATTAGAGACTGGGGTTTCTCCATGTAGGTCGGGCTGGTCTCGAACTCCCGACCTCAAGGTGATCTGCCCGCCTTGGCCTCCTAAAGTGCTGGGATTACAGGTGTGAGCCACTGCACCCGGCCATAAAGTCTTCATTTTAAACACACAATCATTGAGGGCTGCCCTTAAATAGGGAAATACTTTGGGAGATTTGATGCAGTCCTCAAACCTGAGGAATAGGCAGGATCATGGGGATGGTAAAGAGATGATTAAAGGGGAAAGGAAGGAAAGAAGAGAGGGAGGGATAACCAGAGAAGAAAACAGGATGAAAGACAAAAGAGAGGGAGGGATAACCAGAGAAGAAAACAGGATGAAAGACAAAAGAGAGGGAGGGATAACCAGAGAAGAAAACAGGATGAAAGACAAAAGAGAGGGAGGGATAACCAGAGAAGAAAACAGGATGAAAGACAAAAGGGAAGAAGGGAATAGTCCTGAAAGAATGTCTGTATCTTGAGATTATAAAAGAGGATACTTTCTAGAAACCAGCAGTAAATGCAGATGCTATCACTGGTGTAGACACAGGATCCGGAAACGTGAGTACAGACCAGACTCTGGGTGACTGGGTAGCCATCTCTCCTGTGTTGAACCATACAAGAAAGACCAGCCAAGGTAGCTGCTGATAAAATACACCCACAATTCCAACAGGAGGTGCTCACTGCCCTTGGACGAGATTCGTGGTCAAACGGTATCAGTTAGCTCTGGTACGGCTGCACACCACGGAACGTTTACATTATTTTATGAGATGTGATGGGTACATACTCGGAGCCGTGGACACTAAGGACTCGATAAAACTACCGAGATTCATCAGCCCGGGATAAAGCTCATATAAAGTTCATGTTCTTTAGCTAACGCAGCTTTCAATTATAGTCACCCATTTTAAACTGTAAAACATGTAATGTTAATCAGACATTTAATTTGCAAGTGTTTTTCTTCGTAAATGTCATGTACAAGGAGCTATTCGGACGTGATCCACAGCGTAATTGCACGGGGGTGCCTCGCTGGGTCACGTGTGTTTGCACTGATGCGTCAGTCGGTCGGGGGGACAGAAACAGCCTCTTTGGTTCTGTGCCTTTCTTTTCTTATTTCAGAGCATACAGCGTTTGGAAAATAAACCGGCTGCTATTTATAATGTTTGGTAACATTCAGGACTCAACACAATTTTCACAGTAAAGATCCTGCCCCTGACGAAAGCTCTGTAATTCAACACCCGAGTGAATGGAAGGGACCGACTCTTTGTTCGATTACTATTGAGGCATAAATCACAGTGGTGGGAAGCCTCACGTGGCCACGCTGCTTAGGTTTTACATACAGAACAGCCTCAACATGATTTGGGAGGCTCTGCAGGGGCGGGTGGGAGTGTTCCCATCTCTTTCCTAGAGACTGGCCAGCATAAAAAAAAAGCCCCAAATTCCAGAGGCAGGAGAATGGGCTTTCTGACCATTAGAACGACGCTGGATGGAAGGCTTCGGGAAAGCATGGAGGCAAATGCCTCTGGCAGGGTGATCCAGGCCCTTAGTAAATGAAATGTGGTCCTAACCCGGCAGCTTCAGCACCGTGTGCGAGCATGTTAGAAATGCAGAGTGTCAGGCCCCACATTTCACCCCCTTCCCCAGCCACTATTTGAAATCTGCACTTTAACAAGACTCCCAGGTGACTGGTGGGTGCATTCCAGTGGGAGAAGTGCTGGTCTAGTTAATGCCCTACCCAATCCTTCCAATGCCTGGAAGCATCTGACCCATCTGATTTCTTGCTGTTCTGGGCCTGGAGAGAAGAGGGAGGGGCTGTAGAGGGGGCAGGGTGTGGGGTGGTGAAAGGGAGAAGGACTTAACCTTCTGAGCCTCATTTTGCCCTTGTAAAATGAGAGATCAAACTACCAGCCCCAGTCAGCACTGCTGTGATGATTACAAAGAAGGTAACGCAGACGTAGGGCCCAGCCCCGGACCCGACACAGTAGGCACCTAATAGCTATGGATTCCCTACCCACATGAACCGGTACGTGGCCAGCTATGCAAGTGAGAACCTTAGCCCACCCCGATCTTCAGCATAGGTCCTGCAACTCATAATTCAGGCAAAGACATCTTTGTCTCTTGAGAAGAAAGGAAACAAAAGCCAGAGAAGAATGCGGGACCCCCTCAGTGGTATGAGGCTACAGGCAAATAACAGAAAGGTAAGCTCAACAATGAGACCTCACCTGCCCAGAAGGGGATAAAGTGAAAAACTAGTCTAGGCCTTAGGAGGCTGGAGCTCAAGACTCGACTCAGCCAGGAACTTGCTGTGGGACCTTGGGCCTCAGTTTCCCCCCTTGGGAAACGGAACAGGGTGGGATTCATCACGCCAAGGGCCCCCCCGCACCCTGTCATTCTGTGATTCTGCTTAGGGATACCGGGAGCAGCCTGCGCCAAGCGGCATGCGGACTTTTCTCCCTGGGAAAATTAATTCAGTCCTCAATGCTGCAGTCTATAAATTACGGGCCAATCTGTTTCAGAAATATTAAAGGAGAATTTATAAATTGCCCCTTCCATTCAATGTTGTGAAATAAAGATCTTGGGGTCTTCGGATGTTTATCTTACTTAAAATCACAGCAGCAATCAATCTCCCCCAGCCTTCACAGGAGAGAACATTTCAGGGGGTGGTGGGGAGGATGTGGCAGGCTGACTGGCTCCTCCCATTCCCCCAACTCCCTGCTGTTGAGAATTCACTTTCCAAAATTCAAACTGGAGACTTTTGGTCAAGAAAAATGAGGGTCGGGAATCGGGAAGGTTGGCTAGCAGCAGGCAGCTTGGGCTGGGAAGATTTCCTGGGGCAGGTCCTGAAGGGCAGAGGGCAGTCGTGCTGGCTCGGGGACCCTAAAATCAGGGCTGAAGAAGTTAGGCTGTCTTTTGCAGTAATTGATTTTGACAGCAAACAAGTTAATTCGTCACTGTTTTCCCAACTTCCTCGAGAATGCATCTGTAAGCAGAGTCCCACAGGGTACCTCGTAACCACTGGTAAAGTCAGATTAGGTCTCCCGGCTAAATATGGCTGATACCAGGTAGAGCTGGGCTCCTGCAGTGACTACAAACATGCCGCTTTCACCTTTTCGATGGCGTCAAGGACACGCTCTGGCTGAAAGCGACGCGAGCAGATGCAGGCTGAGTTACAGGCACCGTAATTAGTCATCACACTAACTGGAAATACCTCTACGGGAGGGGTGGAGAGGTGAACCAGGTCCCCTACCCTTTAAATACACACTTACTCTCTTCTCCAGTACTATGGTTATGTTTAGGCTGACATTTCATCATAAAAAATGAAACAAACTAGGATTCAAAAGACCTGCTCAGGGCCCAGCTCATAAGTAGAATTAATACCTGAACGAAAGCCCCTTTCAGCAGGGTCTTCCCAATACTTTATGACAATAGTTTATCAGGAACAGTTACTTTAATGCTAGGCCATAAAGATGAAATCAGGTGGTACCTTTATTTCCCAGGAGTTAACTATTAATTGCTGCACAAAAAGAATACAGAACTGACAGGGGAACAAATATTCCAGCTTCCTGCAAAGCGGAAAGAATTCTTTAATATTAGCATCTCCACGATAGGGTGCACACTGAGGCTTAATTAAAATGTGCAACTGTTCTCTGATTTTTTTTTTATTCTTGGTGGCTTCAGTGAGATGGGCTCGCAGATGGCAGCTGGGGCCACGTCCCTGCAAGACGGGCTGACAGCCCTTGATAAAGCAGCAGCTCCCAGCAATATAACAGGGCAAGGCAGTAAATGGATAATATCAGAATATAGGCTGTGTGGAGGCAAATGCAACTTTACCTAAGAGCCCTAAAGTGTTTTAACTACCATTTCCATCAAGCCTGGAAGTCTGAAACGTGGCACTAAACACACTTCTTCGAGAAGCTGTTTTCTTTCCACCCCAGAACTAATAAATCCAAAAGGCCTACTTAGGCTAAGACAAGCCAGGAGCTGAGGAGACCGTTTCAGGAGCTGTTGATGACATCTCTCCAAAGGGGTTGAGAAGCAGCTTTAGGATGGCCCCGGAGCACCCCAATACAGTAGGGCAGAGACAGATCTGGGGAACAGGTTTCAGGGCAGGGGCATCCTAGTTATGTACTTCCCACAGTTCTAGAGGCTCTGAGGAAGGGATAAACGTGGCTCTGGGGGCCTCAGTCACATTCCCTCTCTGCAGGGAGCCATCAGGGGTCGCGTCAAGCTAGCCTCCCTCTCTGGGGTGGCCCTATGCCGGTGTTCCCTGCTTCCTACCAGGAAGGAGGAGGAGGTGGTGATACCTCCTTCCCTGACATGCAATGCTGTTATTTAGCTGATGCACATTGAGATGTCTGTCCAGTCATGAAAATCCGAAGTATCTCCATACCAGCTGATAAAGGACCACTGCCCGGACCCCTGTAGAGCCTTGAGTCTCCCCGCTACCCTCACCACCCCAGCCCCTTCCCTGGGACGTCCCCTCCACGACTCCCAATCACTTGGCAATTAAAGGGCTGATTCTGCCCCCGCTAGGGGTCTGGGTGGAGTGGGTCGGCGCCCCCTCATCGTATCCCAATGACTGTTGAATATCTGGAACATCGCCCCTAGTTACCTCGGAGGAGCCTGCTCCACATCCGGCTCCATTTAAAAGCCACTGCTCTGAGCCCTGCAGCTCACGTGGAGGACCAATGAGAAGCTGTGGCTTGGTGGCACAGCCGGGGTGAACACAGGCCAGAGCTGTCCCCTCCCCTGCACCATCCTCACCACTAGGAAGTTCTCCACTAGCTCTAACCCAAGTCTTTGTTGCACTTTCTCTGGCTCAGTTCTGCCAGCCTCATTAGAGCCCTGCTGCTCTCTTCTCCCAGCCCTTGGCATTCCTGCAGAGGAAGAAAGGTACCCTGCTCAGCAGGTCCTCATTCTGCTAATTGGGTTTTAATGGTTCTAGGCAGAGGAACAGGGGCTCACCGACTGCCATATTTGCCCCACAGTCCAAGTGGGGATGTTAGGAGAAGCGGGGTGTGTGGCTTAACGAGCAGCAGCTGCAGCCCTCATTACCCACATGCTTCTGACTCAGCAAAACTCCCGGCCTCCAACCCCTGCCCAGTCCCAGAGACTGCCCCCCACCAACCCCACCAATCACAGGGCTAGCCGACCACTTGCCCCAAGTTCTTAAAGCCAGAGAAATATGAACTGTGCCGGCTCAGGAGTGGAGAGGGTGGGGAGGAGGAGAGACCTAGTGGTACCATTTGTCAGGGCCAGGAGAGGACCAGCACGTCCCAGAACCCCAGGGACTTCCATGCCCACTCTGTGTACGGTAGAACCCCTCCTTCTAGAAGAAGCCAGGCTCCCAGGCAGGGAGCTAATGTGCTGATTTATTTACCTAATTATAGCGAAACAAACGAGCTGGAAACTAAGGCACATCTTCTGACTTGCTGGAAAAGCAACCACACCTCCCTGCCCAGGGTTCCTGGGAAGGTTGGGCAGCATGGAAGGACAGGGAAGCGTCTGAGAAGAAGCTGGGAAGGGACAGGTCAGGGGAGGGAAACATGAGGGCAAGCAGGGGAACCAAGGGACAAGAGAGACCGAGGGATGGACAGGAGGGGGATGAAGGATGGGGGAACAAAGAGATGAGGGACTGGGAGATGGGGCCCGGGACAGGAGACACTGAGAAAGGGGACTGGGGATGAGGGCTAAGGGGTCAGCGGGATGGGGATGCAGGGCAGGCAGAGGCAGGGAGGTGGAGGACAGAGGGACAGAGACACAGCAAAACTGCCCCAGAAGTGGTGGCAGAAGGAAGAGACGGAGCAAGCACCAAAGCCTGAGGTCAGGAAACACAAATCCAGTAAAACCCCAAACTCCTTTCCATGCCCTCCAGACCCCCAAGCCAAACACGGTCTCTCCCCTTGCAGAACCAGCTCAGTGCCCGGCTCCTGCTGCTCTAAGCTGCCACCCACCATTGAATGACGTGCGTTCCAGCCTTTGCTTGTGCAGAAGCCTCCACGGGATGCAGGCTTCTCTCTCTGCAGGACCTGTCTTCCTCCTTCATCCACGGCAAAGGCCACATCCTCTGTGAAGTGGCAGGACCTGTGGGACCTGTCTTCCTCCTTCATCCACGTCAAAGGCCACATCTCTGTGAAGTGGCAGGACCTGTGTGCCCTGTCTTCCTCCTTCATCCACGGCAAAGGCCACATCCTCTGGGAAGTGGCAGGACCTGTTGGACCTGTCTTCCTCCATCCACATCAAAGGCCACATCCTCTGGGAAGTGGCAGGACCTGTGGAACCTGTCTTCCTCATTCATCCACGTCAAAGGCCACATCCTTGGTGAAGTGCCAGGACCTGTGTGCCCTGTCTTCCTCCTTCATCCACGTCAAAGGCCACATCCTCGGTGAAATGGCAGGACCTCTTGGACCTGTCTTCCTCCTTCATCCACGTCAAAGGCCACATCCTCGGTGAAGTGCCAGGACCTGTTGGACCTGTCTTCCTCCATCTACATCAAAGGCCACATCCTCGGTGAAGTGCCAGGACCTGTTGGACCTGTCTTCCTCCATCCACATCAAAGGCCACATCCTCGGTGAAGTGCCAGGACCTGTTGGACCTGTCTTCCTCCATCCACATCAAAGGCCACATCCTCTGTGAGGTGGCAGGACCTGTTGGACCTGTCTTCCTCCTTCATCCACGTCAAAGGCCACATCCTCGGTGAAGTGGCAGGACCTGTTGGACCTGTCTTCCTCTTTCATCCATGGCAAAGGCCACATCCTCTGTGAAGTGGACCCTCCAGGCAAATGACCCTCTGTCCACTGGGAACCCTGAGGCTCTGGGCCTACCCATGGCTTCAGTTAACCCGGTGTGTCTGTCCCTCCCTCTAGACTGTGAGCTCCTGAGGAGAGACCATGTCTGTTCATCCCAGTGTCCTCCCAGCACCAGCAGCACTAAGTGAGCAGGAAAGATCTGTGCAGCTCAGCTGATTGCGGACGGAGACCTAGGAATTATGTGAGGGAAACTGACAACGAATGTGAGGATATGACAGCTAAAGGGACAGAAACAGAGATCCTCATGGGGCCTGACCTCTGTGGCTTGGAAGCAGCCTGGGCAAACCCACCTGCTGTGCCCAGGGCCTGTGGGACTGGCTCCTAACCCTCCTGAGGAAGCCTAGGGCTCAGCTGGGGACTGGAGGGGCAGGGATTCCCCAGCCAGGGCGAGGGTAGCAGTGAAGATGGGGAGCCCAGTTAGGATGAGGAGCTGGTTACAGAGACTGGGGCCTCAGGAAGGACTAAATCAATGTGACTCCCAGGAGCTTCACTGAAACGTGGTGACAAAGGCTGCCACCTCAAAACCTGGGGACCTTCTGGATCTGGGCCAACAGGTAAGCCCCAACTCTGATCAGAGGGCCAGGGAGAGTGGAGCTGCCCCACCCTGACTTCATGGAGCAGGGGCTGAGGCCCGGGAGTGCAGGGAATCACTGCAGGTCGTCCCAGGCATTCTGGCCAGGGCAGTTTTCCCACCTCACTGACCCCTTCTCCTAACATGGGACTGGAAAGGCTTGACCCCCACATGTCAGCCTCAGCCTCCTTTATGCATTCACTTCCACTTCTCTTGAGTGTGGGGCATGGCTGCAGGCATGGGGAGAGGCTGGGGAAGGCAAGAGGAGGCCGTACAGCCAGGTGACAGCTACAGCAGAGACAGAAGGGAAACGCATGACCTGCTCAGTAAGATGATCAGTCTGTCATCAGCGCCCGGCTGGTGAGTGGGGGCACAGTACACGGGGTAGCTGGTCCTGGAGCCTCTTCGGTTTTTGAGGGGTTTGTTTGTTTGTTTTTTGAGACAGAGTCTTGCTCTGTCACCCAGGCTAGAGTGCAGTGGTACAATCACAGCTCACTGTGGCTTCAAACTTCTGGGCTCAAAAAATCCTCCCACTTAGGCTTCCCAAGTAGCTCAGACTGTAGGCATGCAGTGGCATGCCCAGCTAGTTTTTTAATTGTTTTGTAGAAATGGGGTCTCCCTATGTGGCCCAGGCTAATAATCAAACTTTTGGGTTCAAGCGATCCTCCTGCTTCAGCCTTAGTAGCTAGTACTATAGGTGCACACCACTGCACCTGGCTAATTTGAAAATTTTTTGTAGAGTCAGAGTCTTGCCCAGGCTGGTCTTGAACTCCTAGATTCAAGCAATGCTCCTGCCTCGCTCTCGCAAAAGTGCTAGGATCACAGGTGTGAGTCACTTTGCTGACCTGCAGCCTCTTTTTGGTCAGGTGATCCGGGAAGGCCTCTCTGGGAAGGTGACATATGATACATGAGTGATAAAATGTCACCTCCGCAAAGAGCAGGAGGAAGCTCCTTCGAGGCACAGACAGCAGCAGGTAAAAGCCCGCAGGCTGGAAAAGGCTTGCTGTGGGACAGGAGCAGGCAGCCGAAACCCACTCATGAATTTCCAGTCTTGGCCTTGGAGGCTGGTTTGCAACCCAGAGCCAGGTGTGACAGATTGTGTCACCCTGACCAAGAGTTTGGATTTTTTCTAAGGACAATGGGGAGCATTGGAGGATTTTTAGCCTTCAATTGTCTAATTCATTTGTCCAAGCAACACTAATTGAGCACCTGTGTGCCACACACGGCTCTAGACACTGGGGACTCATTGAGGAATCCAGCAGACATAAATCCCTATCGTCACAGGGCTGGTAATATTCTAGTAGGAAGAGACCCAGAACAAGTGTAATAAATGAGTAGATTGTGTATCATGATACAGAACATTAAGTGGCATGAAAGAATTGTGCAGAGAAGGGAATCAGGAATACTGTGGGGAAGGAGTAAGGGTGAAATTTTAAAATGAGAAGTTCAGGAAATACCCTCCTAAGCATGTGACATTTGAGGAAAGGCTTAAAGAATGTGAAGATGATGAACAGATCCTAGGGTGGCCCCCATGTTCATCCCCTCCCATCTTGAGTATGGGCTGAACTTGTAACTTGCTTCTAACCAACAGAATATGGCAAAGATGGTGGGCTGTCCCATGTTAGGATATGAGGAAGCTCTATTTTGCTAGCATGCACTAGAAGGACTTTTCTCCCTTGCTGGCTAAAAGTAAGGTGCCATGTTGTAAAAAGGTCAACGGAGAGGGCCACATGGCAGGGAACTGTGGGTGGCCTTGAGGAGTTGTCAGCCTCCTTACTGACAGCTTGCTGGAGGACGGAGCCCCAGTCTTATGGCTACAAAGAGACAAATTCTGCCAACAACCAGAGGGACCTTGGAAACAGGTATTCCCCGGCTGATTCTCTGAGACTGCAGTCCACTGACACCTCGGTTGTAACCTCGTGAGACACGGAGCTGAGAACCCAGTTAAGCTGTGCCCAAACTCCTGACCCACAGAAATTATGAGATAATTAAATGTGGGTGTTTTATGCTACTAAATATGTGAGAATTCTTTCTACAGCACTGGAAAGCTAGTAAGGTGAGACAGCACCTATGTAGATATTTGGAGGAAACAATAATCGTAGGCAGAAGGCACAGCCAGTGCAAAGGCCCCGGGGCAGGAAAAGAACCCTATGGAGGTCAGCATAGCTGGAGCAGGTGTGCAAGTGAGGTCAGCATAGCTGGAGCAGGTGTGCAAGTGAGGTCAGCATAGCTGGAGCAGGTGTGCAAGTGAACAACTACAGGAGATGAGGCTGAGTGGCATGGAGGGCTGTTTTTGTTTGTGAGAGTGAGACATTTTTGTTATACCGTAATCCCTTTAAATTATGGAAAAGAGTGTTTGTTTTCAGATGTGAGTTTTAAAAATACAATCTACAAAAGCAACTAGGTCAGCTATGTGCATTCTGAGTAACTAAGACGTCCTGAACCATAGAGTGTTAAAAAGGCATATTTTCACTGCTGTGAAATTTCTCTTTTATTCAAATGCTAACAAGTTACATAATTTCAAACAAATGGCTTTGCACCTAGACAAATTGATACTTTTATTTGGAAACACTCCAGGACAGGCTTGAAGCTTTAAATATCATTCCTAAGTGGCCCCTGGAGGCTTATAAGCAGAAGAGGGATGTGATCTGACTCATATTTTAGAGTTCACACTGGCTGCTGGGTAGTAAATGGGATGGAGGGGACAAGGGCAGGCGCAGGGAGGCCAGGTGGGAGGCAGTTACAGTAGTCTTGGTGAGCAGTAAGAGAACTTGCTGGCTGGGAATGGTGGCTCATGCCTGTAACCCTAGCACTTTGGGAGGCTGAGGCACGTGGACCACGAGGTCAGGAGATTGAGGCCATCCTGGCTAACATGATGAAACCAGTCTCTACTAAAAGTACAAAAAAAATTAGCTGGGCGTGTGCCTGTAGTCCCAGCTACTCTGGAGGCTGAGGCAGGAGAATCACTTGAACATGGGAGGCAGAGGTTGTGATAAGCCGAGATCACATCAGTGAACTCCAGCCTAGGTGACAGAGCGAGACTTCGTCCCCCACCCCCGCAAAAGATAGAGAACTTGCTAGGGGCCCCTCCCGATGAACCTGCCCTGGCTCCATCTCTGATGGGCCCCTGGGGTGGCCTGCAAAGGCTGGGAAAATGATACAGCCTGGCCCTCATTCTTGGGCAGCAAAAATTCCAGGCCAGGGTTTCAGCCCCAAATCATGCCACAAGAGCGCCTACTGAGAGTGTGCATGGTGTCTCCCCACAATTCTTCACTGTAAGTCTTTCTGCCTGGGTACAAGGGCCCCAGGTGAGGCTTGGGAGAGACAGACACCAAACTATTTTCAGGGAGCCTTTCTCAGTTAACCCCCCAAACCTGGAGTATTTCTTAGCCTGCAAGCTCTCTATACTTGGGAGTTCTCTATTAAATTAGCGTCAGTCAGATTAAAATCCATGGAGGAAGGGGATAAAGGGAAGAAAACAAGTATTTCTTAGGAACCCACTCGCTGTCAGGCAATGCTGGGAGCGTGCATTTCTTAAGGGACGCTTGTGATTGGCTATGACGGTCCTCACTTTTCTCCTAATGAGGAAACAATCTCAGAAAAGTCAAGTTACAGGTTCAAGGTTGTACGGAAACTGTCGACTCTGCAGGTGAGATGTGAACCCAGTCTGTCTAACTCCAAAGCCCTTGTTCAGAACCTATCACCACACCTGCCACCTAGCGCTTTGATGAAATGCCGTAGCGACAGAACAAGACACTGGCTAGGAGCGGTGGCTCGCACCTGAAATCCCAGCACCCCGGGAGGCTAGGGCAGGCACATCACTTGAGGCCAGGAGTTCGAGATCAGACTGGCCAACATGACAAAACCCCATCTCTACTTCATATACAGAAAATGAGCTGGGTGTGGTGGTGCACACCTGTACTCCCAGTTACTCAGCAGGCTGAGGCAGGAAAATCACTTGAACCCAGGAGGTGGAGGTTACAGTGAGTCAAGATTGCGCCACTGCACCCCAGCTTGGGCAACAGAGCAAGACTCTGTTTGAAAAAAAAGAAAAAGAAAAAAGGAAAGAAAACACTGTATCAAACAACTTCAGATCCCATCAAAAACACATTTTCCCCAAGTAATACTGACACCTGAATTCCAGGACAATTAATGAATTAGGGCCATCTCTTGGGTGGGGGTTTGTGAGATGACTTTTAAATGGTTTTTTTTTTTTTTTTTTTTTTAAGTTATACAAAATTGCACCACTTTAATTAAGGCTTTTAGTTTACATTTGGCCACCTCAAAGTAGTTGTAACATTAGGTTGGTCAATTTAAATACTGTGGCTCCCTGTTGGATAGACACACAATCTTTACATCCAAACGTTAATGCATACAAAGCAACAAGGCATTGTTAAATAAAACAGCAATAGTTACTGCAAATT
>PVKV010027370.1:0-26540 GCA_004027835.1 Alouatta palliata | reverse complement strand
GATGATGACTTTTTATGCTGTAGCTGTTTTTTCTGCTGTTTTCGGTTTTTTGGGTTTTCTTGGTACAGATGGTGGGAGAGGTCTCTCACTATGTTGCCCAGTCTAATCTCGAACTCCTGGGCTCAAGCAATCTACCTTGGCCTCCCAAAGTGCTGGGATTACGGGCATGAGCTACTGTACCCAGCCACGTAGGGGTTTTTTTTGTTTTGTTGCTGTTGTTGTTTTGAGACGGTCTTGCTCTGTTGCCCAGGCTGAGCATCTGCGAGATCCCAGCTCACTGCAACCTCCACCTCCTGGCTCTAACCGATTCTCCCATCTCAGCCTCCTATGTAGCTGGGATTGCAGGCCTGCATCAACATACCTGGCTAATTTTTGTATATTTAGTACAGATGGGGTTTTACCACGTTGGCCAGGCTGGTCTCCAACTCCTGACCTCAAGTGATCTGTCCACCTCAGCCTCCCAAAGTACTGGGATTACAGGTGTGAGCTACCACGCCTGGCCTCGGCCACGTTGATTTCTTTCACATTTTCCTTATTCCTTCTGAGACCCCATGAGGGGAAGCTGATAGCCATGGGTCTTTTCAGGTCCCTGTGGCCAAATTAGGCCCAGATGTTAATGTCCCGTCCACGGTTGAAAAGGCTAACAAACTAAGACACCTGCAGACGCACAGACTGGCAGAGACACCAAGACGCTACCGTGACCCACTGCGCAGATGAGCAAACGGAAGCCAACTTCAGCGTTCCCTCCTCCTCTCTAGGCACCCCCAAAAGGCCTGCTCAGGGAGCTCTGGCCGCCTGCGCTCAGACAATTGCGTGACTTTTTTTACTGACACTGAGGGCTAGAGACGGTCACCTTTCCAGCAACTGTGTGTCCATTTCCCAGAGAGGGAAACTGAGTCCCAGAGAAGGCAGGTGTGGCTGGAGGCCATGGGTCAGTCACAGGCAGAACCATGCTCTGAATAAAGGAACAAGGCAAAGTGGGTCTCCCTGACTTCTTTCCCTGGCATCACATGGAATTCCAGAGCCCGTTTGCGACATAAGGAAACTGAGGCCTGGCGTCTTCCATGAAGCCTGGCAGGGGTCGAGGTCACACACGGAAGGCAAGGCTGTCCAAGCCTTCAAGGTCATTCTGATTGATCATTTTTTTTTTCTTTTTTTTAAAGATGAGGTTTCTCCATGTTGGTCAGGCTGGTCTCGAACTCCCGACCTTAGGTGATCCGCCCACCTCGGCCTCCCAAAGTGCTAGGATTACAGGCGTGAGCCACCGCGCCCGGCTCTGATTGATCTTTGAGCCTTCGCAATACTAGACATGGACCCAACACCATTTCCAGCACAAAATGGCGCCTCGTAGAAAAATGTAGCAGGAGTTCCAGCGCCCACCTTCACCACGGCTGAGAGGAGGGGGCGCGGGCGGCAGCGCACAACTCATTTGCATATATAAAAATCAACGGATTTCGTTGGCTGGGAGCGGGTCGATCTGCACGAAACTGCGTCTGTATTGGTCGCTATCCATTCCTGCCCGCCCTCTGACCGGCCTCTGTCAGCCATTGGCCCGTGAGAGTCTCGTGACCCTCTAGTCACTAAGTCGCATCTCTATTGGCCCGAGCGCCTTCCGTCACGCGTTTAAAACCCCGAGTCCCGCCTCTCCTCGCCACGCTCCAGCCCCGAGGACGACCGTTAGTCGCGTGCGCGACTTCCTTAGCGTCAGGGCGCGCGCGCGCGCGCGGCCGTAGGTCCGGCCGTGGCGGCGTCTCATTCAAACGGCCCAATCAGCGGCCGCGTCGCCTTCCGCGTCCCCTTCCTCTCTACTTCCCCTTTTCAGCCCCTCCGTTCTTTGAGACCCCTCCCCGACACTCGCGGACCCCCATTGGCCGACCCGCCGCCCAGCCCTCTCCGCCGCTTCCCTCGCTTCTGACCACAGTTTGCGGGGAAGGGAACGAGCCCGGCGAACACCAAGGAAGGTGCGCGCTGACGTCACGGTTGAGGCTTGGGGCTGAGGGGCCGCGGGGGGCGTGGCCTGCGAGCGACTATAAAGGGGCTGTGGTGCGCGCGCGGCTGGCTCAGTGCGGCCGGGCACCGGAGTGGTGGGTCGTTGGACGCTGTGAGCGAGAGGTGTCGGAGGCAGCGGGGAGCGGAGCGGGGCCGCCGGGGTTCCGCCAGGGCCGTAGCGGCAGCAGTTGGGCCCCCCCGCCCCGGCCGGCGGGCCGAAGAACGCAGGAAGGGGGCCGGGGGGACCCGCCCCCGGCCGGCCGCAGCCATGGTGAGCGCGGGCGGCGAGGCCCGAGAGGGTGGTCGGGGGTGCCCCTGAGGGAGGAGGCGGAGTCTCAGGGGCCTCCGACCGGCGGCCTTGTGGGGTTTGAGGGCCAGCCTGGGGGTCTCTGACCCGGAATGGGCCCTCGGGCCTTCCTGCAGGCGGAGCAGGAGCTTGGGCGGCCCGCAGTCTCCCTGGCGGCGAGGGCTCCGGGCGCTTTGCGGCCCGCCCATGGGTGTTACCAGGAGCAAGGACGCCCCGCCGCCATCTCCAGACCTGAGCCGGGGTTTCAAGGATGCGCTAACCAAAAATAAGTGGAGAAGGAGGAGAGGGTAGATCTCTGGCCTATGTGGAAACACTGGGGCCCATGCAGGGTTAGGAGCCCGCTTTGGAGATTTCTGGAGCGGGTGGACTTATCTGGAACCCCCCTCGGGAACCCGCCCCCGTTTCTCTTGGGAGTTCTGCCTGGGCGGGCGGCCTAAAGCATCGTGGGTGGGGGTCTGGGAGTTCAAGGGTGATTGACAGCCTGGGGCCACTGGATCAAGACTCGGGCAGTCTCAGCATCTTTAGGCCCTCCGGGAAGCCCAGCTCTGAACGTCCGCTCACCCTGCTCTCCCATCATGCCCAGAACTCCAACGTGGAGAACCTGCCCCCGCACATCATCCGCCTGGTGTACAAGGAGGTGACGACACTGACCACAGACCCACCCGATGGCATCAAGGTCTTTCCCAACGAGGAGGACCTCACTGACCTCCAGGTCACCATCGAGGGCCCTGGTGAGTTTGGAAGGAAAGATGGAGGGGGTTTGCTGCTTAGATCCTGCTCTAGAACAGACCACCGGAAGTACCCATTACAGGCCGACCTTGTGTCAGGTGCTGGGGGTGCAGCGGTGGACAGGGCAGAATGCCACAAATGACAGTTATGTATCCTTTTCTCGTAAGAGTTGAGACATATCTGGTTACTGAGATAGTTTATCATGGGGCGGTACCCTAGATTTGAAGCAAGGCTCTCAGACATGACAGAATTGAGAATGGATAGAAATGAATAGAAGGGGGAACAGAGTTGCAGGTGGTGGGAATGGTGTCAGGAAAGGCCTGGGAGGGTGAGCCAGATAATCTCAAACTCCATCCTGAATCTCAAACTCCATCCTGCTCTGAGTGTCAGGGATGAGGAAACAAGCCAGATGCAGTATCATGGAGAGACAGGTCATAAATAACCATGTGATTTTGCAGAGCTATTTAGAATATGGTTTCATGCAAGCTACATTTGTGTTTTCACCAGAATTCCTACAAAGCCAGTCAGGATTTGAGAAGAGCATGTGAAGGAATGGTGTAGTCCACTGTGGTGGTGGTGGTAGGTGGTCAGGGAAGTCCTGGCTGTGGTGACAGTTGAGGTCACTCATGCCTTACTGCATGGGGTGATCCTGGGGCACGGAATCATGAAGATGGGAAGGCTCCCAGAAGGCCCCTGAGGCGGGTGGAGCTGGGTGCTTGGTAAAAACACACGAAGTATCTGTGGGTTTGGCCGGGTGCGGTGGCTCAAGCCTGTAATCCCAGCACTTTGGGAGGCCGAGGTGGGTGGATTACCTGAGGTCAGGAGTTTGAGACCAGCCTGGCCAACATGGGGAAACCCCATCTCTTTAAATAAATAAATAAATGAAAATTAAAAAAAAAAAAACACACGAAGTAAGTTGATGGTGAAGCTGCTTTAGGGCTTCAGGCCTCTGTAAGTAGTTTGTAGGGGAAGCTGGTGGAAGGTTTAAAGCAAGAGTATGGCAGATCCCTCCAAAGTTCCTGTTAACTGGAGTGAGGAGAGTGGGTCTGGCAGGGGGAAGAAACAGGCCAGTCAGGAAGCTAGCCTCAGAGGTGGGATGACATTTATGAGAGGACCTAGTGGGCCGTGGTCAAGCAGCTGATGGGCTAGGGGAGGGACAAGCAAGTGGGTGAGTGGGAGAACGTTGATTGAGGTGGGAGGCCATGGAGTGGACAGACTGTTCGATCCTTTATCTGAAAGTCATTTAAGTCAGCATCTTACAGGGAGATAAGTATGTACTTGGGTCCCTGGCACCTGGGAAGGGCCTGTGACTGGGGTGGGGATATCCAGGGGGGTGGAGACTAGAGCTTGATAGTGACACAGCTGGGAGCTGCAAGATGAGCATGATCTCTGAGTTCTGGGGTAGGTCCTCTGGTCCCCTAGGAACCCAGCCTTTCTTCCTCTTAAGAATTCTCCAGCCTGACTGGGCGCGGTGGTCTATGCCTGTAATCCTAGCACTTTGGGAGGCTGAGGCGAGCAAATTGCTTGAGCCCAAGAGTGCAAGACCAGTTTGGGCAACATAGTGAGACCCTGTCTCTCCAAAAAAAAGTAGCCAGGCATGGTGGCAAGCCTGTAGTCCCAGCTATTTGGGAGGCTGAGATGGGAGGATCACCTGAGCCCGGGAATTGGCAGGCTGTAATGAGCTGAGATTGTGCCACTGCACTCCAGCTTCAGTGACACAGGAGACTCTATTTCAAAAAAAAAAAAAAAAAAAAAAAAATCTTCCAGCCTGATGGCAGAGCTGGCAGGACAACCACCTGTGTCAGAGCCAGACCACAGAGACTGGGCTTTGGGGCACTGAGGTGCCTTGGGAGTCCTGAGTGTCCTGACCCTGTTCCTCTCCTTCCACTCCAGAGGGGACCCCATATGCTGGAGGTCTGTTCCGCATGAAACTCCTGCTGGGGAAGGACTTCCCTGCCTCCCCACCCAAGGGCTACTTCCTGACTAAGATCTTCCACCCAAATGTGGGCGCCAATGGCGAGATCTGTGTCAACGTGCTCAAGAGGGACTGGACAGCTGAGCTGGGCATCCGACATGTGCTGCTGGTGAGTTCTGGGCTAGGCCTGGGCCTCCTGCTCCTGGCCTCTGGAGGTCCACTGGTGTCTGAGCCATAGTGCTTTGTTTAGTTTTTCTGAGTCAGCTCTAAAGTAGTTGAAAGTTTCCATGTAAAAATCCAAGTTGCTAGCTTTCCTAGAAAGATGAACGGTGCCAGACCCAGGACACCAAATATTGTTGAGAAGTGCCCAAGGGCACCTTGCCATGCAGCAAGTGATGGGTTCCTATAGTAGAATGGTTTTCTCTTCTTTAAAAAAAAAAAAAAAAAAAGCCAGGTATGGTGGCTCACGCCTGTAATCCCAGCACTTTGGGAGTCTGAGGTAGGCAGCTCACCTGAGGTCAGGAGTTCGAGACCAGCCTTACCAATATGGTGAAACCTCATCTTAAAAAAAAAAGCGATGGGTAAGCTGGACGCCATGGCTCACACCTATAATTCCACACTTTGGGAGGCCAAGGTGGGCAGATTACTTGAGGTCAGGAGTTTGAGACCAGATTCTCTACTAAAAATGCAAAAATTAAGCTGGCGCAGTGGCTCATGCCTGTAATTCAGCACATTGGGAGGCCGAGGTGGGTAGATCAAGAGGTCAGGAATTCGAGACCAGCCTGGCCAACGTGGCGAAAACCCGTCTTACTAGAAATATAAAAATGAGCTGGGCATGGTGGTGGGCACCTGTAATCCCACCTACTTGGGAGATTGAGACAGGAGAATCGCTTGAACCCGGGAGGTGGAGATTGCAGTGAGCTGAGATTGTGCCACTGCACTCCAGCCTGGGCCACAAGAGGTGGCGCCCACCTGTAATCGCAGCTACTGGGGAGGCTGAGGCAGGAGAATCACTTGAGCCTGAAGGCGGAGGTTGCAGTGAGCCGAGATCACGCCACTGCATTCCAGCCTGGGTGAAACGTTTATTTAATTAAAAAATTAAATAAAACAGGGATGGGGTGTCATTTGTTGCCCAGGCTGGTCTCAAACTCCTAAACTCAAGGGATCCTCTCACGTCAGTCTCCCAAAGTAGTGGGCTTACAGAAGTGAGCCACTGCACCTAGCCTGTAGGACAGTTTTCAGACAGGTGGAAGTCAGGAGGCTGGTTAGAAGCTTTTCTTTCTCTCTTTTTAAAAGATACAGGCTCTTTGTTTCCCAGGCTGGAGTGCAGTGGCACAATCAAAGCTCACTGTAGCCTTGAACTCTGGGCTCAGGTGATCTTCCTGCTTCAGCTCCCTGAATGGCTGATGTTACAGACATGCACTATTATACCCAGCTAATTTTTATATTTTTATGGTTTGCAGAGATGGGGTCCCATTAGAGGCTTTTTTGCTAAAGCTGAATTTAGCGTAAAACTCATTGTTGCAAAGTATACAGTTCAGTGGTTTTTTAACAG
Source organism: Alouatta palliata (assembly GCA_004027835.1). NCBI lineage: Eukaryota > Metazoa > Chordata > Mammalia > Primates > Atelidae > Alouatta > Alouatta palliata. Next base: position 20,045 of record PVKV010027370.1, on the reverse strand, counting down.
TGATAGAGTTCATAAATCAAGATTTCTCAGCCAGAGGTGATTTTGCCCCCCAAGGGGTATTTTGCATCGTCAAGATACCAAAAATGTCACAAGTGGGGGTGCCACTAGCATCTAGTGGGTGGAGGTGCTGCTCACATCCTGCAGTGCACAGGGCGGCCCCATGACGAAGAATGACTTGGCCAAGATGGAGGCATCCTGGTCTAGGCCGGTGCTCCAAGTTCTCCCCAGGCTATTCACAGCCTGCTGCCTCCCCTATCCTCCCTACAGGCTGAAAAAAAAAATTTTTAACTTAGTTTCTAATGAGCCCCGGGGCACATGGCAGAGAGGGTGGGGAATTGGGGTTTCCTGCTATGCGCAGGTAGAGGACTGAACTCCAAGGTAAACAGACCCAGAACCTTTCCCTCCCACATGCACCGACTCCCTCCCCCTGGAGGTCATTGGAGGCTCCTAGGGACACTGGCACTGAGCTCCAGGCCTGCTGGCTGCTGGGTCTGCATCTGGACCTGTTGGGGACTCAGCCAGCAAGAAAGCCGCGAGAAGGGCAGCCAGGCCTGCAGTTTGCATGCAGTGGTGAGAATTAGGGTGGGGACCTGCGTCCTGGTCACCATCAGTGATGTCTGCTGAGCCAGATGCTGTGCGTGTGTCCTAGTGGCCCCAGGGAGCAAACAGCTTTGGCCAGTTTGCCCAGCCCATTTAACAGGTTTCACCAGGGGCTGCTGGAGGCCTGGCTGCACGTCACACCTCTGCACTCCAATTTACTCCTCAAGACAGGCTGATGAAGGAGCATTGAGAGAAATCCCCCCTCTCCTAAGGACCACCCTCGAGGTGTACCTCAGGCCACCAGTCCTGGTGTCTTGCCCTCTTGAGTAGGGTCCAACCCAGCTAGAGTCTTAGGCCGTGAACTTCGGATTTCCTATAAAAGACAGTGACAGGTCAGGATTTCTGCTGTCTCTGGAAAGATGGGAGCTTTAGAGTCCAACAGGCAGGTGTGAGGTCCTCAAATCCTCAGTGGCCCTGGGGCAAGCCTCTTCACTTTGTCTAGGCTCTGGGCCTTACTCATGGAAACAGAGGGCCTCTGAGGTCGTGTTGAACAGCACAGAGGCAAATTCGAAACCATTATAGGACTCAAGTCTGGGGCTCAGGCAAGTAATGGACTCCTCAGAGGGGGCCTTGGCTTCCCCTCATCACCCAGCAGGTTCCACTGAGAACCAGGGATATTTTTTTTTTTTTTGAGACAGAGTTTCGCTCTTGTTGCCCAGGCTGGAGTGCAATGGCGCGATCTCGGCTCACTGCAACCTCCGCCTCCTGGGTTCAAGCAATTCTCCTGCCTCAGCCTCCCGAGTAGCTGGGACTACAGGCACGTGCCACCATGCCCGGCTAATTTTTCTATTTTTAGTAGAGACGGGGTTTCACCATGTTGACCAGGATGGTCTCGATCTCTTGACCTTGTGATCCACCCGCCTCGGCCTCCCAAAGTGCTGGGATTACAGGCGTGAGCTACCGCGCCCGGCCGAGAACCAGGGATATTTTAAACCATTGGCCCCGTGGTGTCGTGTCCTTTGGTGAACATCTGTGAGTCTGGTAAACAGGAACGTGGCCTCTGAGGGAGACAGCAAAGATGAGGGAGGGTGCAGCATTGGTGGGTCCTCAATCTGCTCTCCCAGGCAGCTGAGTTTGGGAGCAGAAGGAACAGGCAGAGCGAAACACCCTGTTGTGCAGGTCCGGGGTTCCTGTAGGTTGCCCAACCCTCCCTGACCCTGGGCCTCTTCCTACAGACCATCAAGTGCCTGCTGATCCACCCTAACCCCGAGTCTGCACTCAACGAGGAGGCGGGCCGCCTTCTCCTCGAGAACTATGAGGAGTATGCGGCTCGGGCCCGTCTGCTCACAGAGATCCATGGGGGTGCCGGTGGGCCCAGTGGCAGGGCCGAAGCTGGTCGTGCCCTGGCCAGTGGCACTGCAGCCTCCTCTACCGATCCTGGGGCTCCAGGGGGCCCAGGAGGGGCTGAGGGTCCCATGGCCAAGAAGCATGCTGGCGAGCGTGACAAGAAGCTGGCGGCCAAGAAAAAGACGGACAAGAAGCGGGCACTGCGGCGACTGTAGTGGGCTGTCCCCCTCCTTCCACCACAACCCCAACCTCTCCTGTTCCCTCCCTCCAACTCTGTCTCTAAGTTATTTAAATTATGGCTGGGGTCTGGGAGGGTACAGGGGGCACTGGGACCTGGATTTGTTTTTCTAAATAAAGTTGGAAAAGCAGCTTCTGTGTCTCACAGATGCCCAGGACCGCTGCTTCTGCCACATGGCTCCAGGAGGTTGGCTCCCCTGCACAGGCCCTGGGTCCTTGTTAAAAACCTTATGGCTGGCAGCAGTGGGTCCATCTAGCTCACCAGGCCTCCTGTTTGAGGACTGCGTGCACCTCTTTGTTCTGTAGGAGAGCAGTCACAAGCCCTCTTTGTGATTTCCAATCTAAAATGGAGTGGGGACCTGGCTCTAGAGTAATGGACATGTTGATGTGGCAGTGGCCTTCCTGCTCAGGACAGCCAGGTGTGAGCATTCTGGCGTGAGGCTTACCTCATCTGGTTCTGGACTGGGTCAAGGTTCCTTCCCATTGTGTCATCTGATCCCAGCTCTGCACTAAAGATTGGTTTTTCCCTTGTGGGCAACAAAGCCTGTTCCCATGTGTATTTCTGCATAGCAGATCACACAGCCAGTGACAAAGCAACACCCACTTGAGACTTCCTATTGGAAGTCTGTACGCGGCTGAGCTCGTCTCTGCTCAGTGAGTGCTTTGCAGGCTGAAATTGAGATATTGGTTCGTGCTCCTTAGTCTGTGTCCTCTTCCAAGCTCATGGTTGTTGATTTCAGTTCTTGTAGAGCTGGGGTCTCTTAACTTGGGGAAGCTACCCTCCTTGGGCTCTGGCAGGCCTGATTTAAGGGCCTGTTCCCTTTGAAGTGCTCACCCAATCAGGTCAGGCCCATCCAGATACTGAAGTGATGATGACCAAATCACAGGGTAGGATTAGTTTCTGCCCTGGAGGAAAGGGATTATTCTGGGTATGCACACCAGGGGTTGAGTACACTTCCCATTAATGTCTCATTAATTAAAAAAAAATAGGCCAGGCGCAGTGGCTCACACCTGTAATCCTAACTTTAGGAAGTGAAAGGATCACTGGAGGTCAGGAGTTAAAAGAGACCAGCTTCGCAACACGGTGAGATCCCATCTCTACAAAAAGTAAAAGTACGTGGCCAGGAGCAGTGGCTCACGCCTGTAATCCCAGCACTTTGGGAGGCCGAGTAGGGCAGATCGCCTGAAGTCAGGAGTTTGAGACCAGCCTGACCAACGTAGAGAAACCTTGCCTCTACTGAAAATACAAAATTAGCGGGGCATGATGGTACATGCCTGTAATCCCAGCTACTCGGGAGGCTGAGGCAAGAGAATCACTTAAACCCAGGAGGTGGAGGTTGCGGTGAGCCAAGATAGCGCCATTGTACTCCAGCCTGGACAACGAGCAAAACTGTCTCAAAAAAAAAAAGTAAAAATACATTTATGATAAAAAATCTAAAAGTTCTGACCCATAGGAGAGTGGAAAACTCAAAGGTAGCTTTTGTCCCAAAGGAATTTGCCTATTCTAATAAAACAGCTGAGGTTGAAACGCAGGGCTCAACCTCTAAAAGGGGTCTGATCCTTCCTTGAGCCCTTGCCCCCAGTGATGATCCCCCAAGCTAAGGGAGAAAAGGAACCAAAAATCTGCACTCCTCCCTACCTGTAGCGGTGTGGGGAGCAAAGAAGGGAAAAAACCCTACAGATTTTCAGACCAAATTCACATCACTGGCCTTCCAAGAAATCTCAAGCCCTGCGTTTATCATCAAGCATTTCTGCATAAGAGAAGCAGACAGTCCTTGCTGAAGGAAGGTGCATGCCTCCTGGGCCTTGGGGAACCCACTGAAATAATTTAACCAATTATATAGTAAAAATATAGCTCTGGTCTTAGACCCTGACAGAGTTCCTAAATCCCTTGGAATCTCCCAGGTAATAGGAGCAGTCTTTGTTCCAATGAAGTCATCTTTGATGGGCCCCTAGGTGGCTTCAGGAAGGGGGTTGGTCACTGGAAATACCAAGGCAGAATTAGAGAGTTGGGAATTTCAGCCCCACCTACCCGTGTCAATCTTTGAGAAGAGAGGGGCTGAAGGTTGAGGTCAATGATCGATGGTCAATGATTTGTTTAATATGCCCATCTAATGAAACCTCCATTAAAACCCTAAACAAGGCGAGGCACAGTGGCTTACGCTTGTAATCCCAGCACTTTGGAAGGCCGAGGCAGGCAGATCACCTGCAGTCAGGAGTTTGAGACCAGCCTGGCCAATGTGGTGAAATCCTGTCTCTATCGAAAATACAAAAATTAGCTGGACATGGTGGTGCCTGTCTGTAATCCCAGCTACTTGGGAGGTTGAGGCAAGGAGAATCACTTGAACCTGGGAGACGGAGGTTGCAGTGAGCTGAGGTTGCGTCACTGCACTCCAGCCTGGGTGACAGAGCAAGACTTTCTTCTCAAAAAAAATTAGCCAGGCATGGTGGTGTGGGCCTGTAGTCTCAGCTCTTCAGGAGGTGGAAGAATGAGGGTCGCTTGAGCCAGGCAGGTTGAGGCTGCAGTGAGCTATGATAGTGCCACTGCACTCCAGCCTGGGTGGCAGAGACGCTTCCTCAAAACAAACCCAGCACAGTGGTTCACCTGTAATCCCAGTACTTTGGGAGGCCGAGGTTGGCGGATCACTTCAGGTTGTGAGTTCAAGAGCAGCCTGGCCAATGGGGCGAAACCCCATCTCAACTAAAAATACAAAAATTAGCCATGCATTGTGATGCATGCTTCAGCTATTCAGAAGGCTGAGGCATGAGAATTGCTTGAACCGGCAAGGCAGAGGTTGCAGTGAGCTGAGATTGTGCCACTGCCACTGGGCAATAGAGCGAGACTCATTCTCAACCCCCAACCGTGCACCTCCCCACATACATAACAAAATGTATAAAGAGTTCCTACAAATCAATAAGAAAAAAAAAACTACGAAATAAAAATTGGCAAAAACACGAAGAAGCACTTCACAAAACAGGAAATACAAATGGCTGCTTAACACATGTAAAGGTACTCAACCTCATTAGTAATTGGAAAAATGCAAACGTAGACCAAGATTGATGCCATTATATTCCTTGGAGATTAACAACAATTAAATCTGAGAATACCAAGTGTGGACAAGGTGACAGAGCACTAGGAATTCCTATAGATTCCAGTTGGAAGAGTGAGATGGTAAAGCCTGTTTTGAAACTTTGTAGTAAAGTCAAAAGAACTCAACTTACTACTCAACCATCTTTTTTGTTTTGGTTTGGTTTTCATTTACATCAAGGTTCCCTTTATTTTTCTTTCTTTATGACCATCCATGCTGGGGTAGGTAACTCCCTCCTGTGGCTCAAGCCCAAATCCCACTCTAGAAATTCTCATTCCCATTTCTTTTCTTTTTGTATTTTTGAGATAGAGTTTCACTGTGTCACCTAGCCTGCGGTGCAATGGTGAAATCTCAGCTCATTGCAACCTACGCCTCACGAATTTCAAGTGATTTCATGCCTCAGCCTCCCGAGTAGTTGGAATTACAGGCTTGCACCACCAAGCTGGGTTAATTTTTGTATTTTTAGTAGAGATGGGATTTCACCACATTGGCCAGGCTGGTCCCGTACTCCTGGCCTCAAGTGATCCGCCTGCCTCGGCCTCTCAAAGTCCTGGGATTACAGGCGTGAGCCACCGCACCCGGACTCACATTCCCATTTCTGACTGTACAGGACACAGGTTGTTTTCTTTAAAAAGATGGGCTATCGGCCGGGCGCGGTGGCTCACGCCTGTAATCCCAGCACTTTGGGAGGCCGAGGCGGGTGGATCACGAGGTCAAGAGATTGAGACCATCCTGGTCAACATGGTGAAACCCCGTCTCTACTAAAAATACAAAAATTAGCTGGGCATCGTGGCATGTGCCTGTAGTCCCAGCTACTCGGGAGGCTGAGGCAGGAGAATTGCTTGAACCCGGGCGGCGGAGGTTGCGGTGAGCCGAGATCGTGCCATTGCTCTCCAGCCTGGGTAACGAGCGAAACTCCGTCTCCAAAAAAAAAAAAGATGGGCTATCAGTATGCTGTCCAAGTTGGCCTCAAACTCCCAGGCTCAACTGATCCTCCCATCTCCCACCTCAGCCTCCCTAGTAGCTGGGACAATAGGCACGCACCACCAGGCCCAGCTCTCACGTACTTGCATATACACAAGTTTAAAACATTTATCCCAATTACAAACAGTGTAAACATGCTTATATATTCAAGAAACAATATTTCACAGCACAGCATAATCAAAACTAAACAAGTCACAAGACACTACAGCTTGAATGCCTCATACACAATTCAAAAATAAGCAAAAATAAATTCTCATACATATGTTGGTGGTAAACTATAAAAGAAAATGAGGAGGCCGGGTGTAATTGCTCACGCCTGTAATCCTAGCATTTTGAGAGGCCAAGGAAGGCAGATGGGTTGAGCTCACAAGTTCAAGACCAGCCTGGGCAACATGGCAAAACCCTCTCTGTACAAAAAATACAAAAATCAGCTGGGTGTCGTGGTGTGTGCCTGTAGTCTCAGCTACTCAGGAGGCTGAGGTGGGAGGATGGCTTGAGCATGGCAGGCAGAGGTTGCAGTGAGCCAAGGTCGTGCCACTGCACTTTAGCCTGAGTGACAGAGCCAGACCTTGCCTCCAAAAGGAAAAGAAAAGCAAACAAGTAAATTCCATAAAAGTCAGAATACTGTTCACCTCTAGCCAGGGTTGAATCCATGGGTGGTTTTGAGGGTCTGGTAGTCTTCAATTTCTTGACCTGGGTATTGGGTACATAGGTGTTTTCTTTCTTTTTTTTTTTTTTGAGATGGAGTTTCGCTCTTGTTACCCAGGCTGGAGTGCAATGGCTCGATCTCAGCTCACCGCAACCTCCACCTCCTGGGTTCAAGCAATTCTCCTGCCTCAGCCTCCCGAGTAGCTGGGACTACAGGCACGTGCCACCATGCCCAGCTAATTTTTTTATTTTTGGTAGAGACGGGGTTTCACCATGTTGACCAGGATGGTCTCGATCTCTTGACCTCATGATTCACCCGCCTTGGCCTCCCAAAGTGCTGGGATTACAGGCGTGAGCCACCGCGCCCAGCCACATAGGTGTTTGCTTTATGATTTTTTTTTTTTTGAGACAGAGTCTCTACAAAAATATTTAAAAATTAGGGACAGGCGCGGTAGCTAACGCCTATAATCCCAGCACTTTGGGAGGCCAGCACCTGTGGTCAGGGGTTTGAGACCAGCCTGGCCAACATGGTGAAACCCCATCTGTAAATATAAATAAAGAAAAATTAGCTGGGTGTGGCGGTGCGCACCTGTGGCGTCAGCTACTTGGGACACTGAGGTGGAAGGATTGTTTGACCCCAAGAGTTCAAGACCAGCCTGACCAATACGGTGAAACCCTGTCTCTTCTGAAAATAGAAAAATTAGCTGGGCATGGTGGCAGGCACCTATAGTCCCAGCTACTCAGGGGGCTGAGGCAGGAGAATCACTTGAACCCTGGAGGTGGAGGTTGCAGTGAGCCAAGGTCACGCCACTGTACTCAAGCCTGGGTAACAGAGTAATACTCTGTCTCAATTAAAAAAAACAAAAAACAAAAACCCAAAGGATTGGTCATTGCCAGGGGCTGGAGGGAACATGCATGGGAATGGCTGTTTCATGGATACTGGGTGTCCATTCCGGATGATGAAATGTTCTGGAATAAGATAGGGGTTGTGGTTGCAAAGCTTTGTGAAGACTAAAAATCACTGAATTATGCACTTTACCATGGACTTTGTTATATGAATTCTATGTTCTGTTTTTTGGAGACAGGGTCTTACTCTGAGCCTAGGGGCCAGCTAGGAACTTCAAAAAGAAGAGAGGCCTCGGAGACTGTAGCCTAAGGAGCTTGGGGAGACGACAGGGCCAGATCTGAGCCCTTGCTGGCCCTAGATAAGGGTTTAGGTTTTTATTCCTCATGGGAGGTGGGCACAGGTCTGATTTATCATTGGTAAAGATCAATTTGCTACTGTGTAAAGAACAGCCTGGAGGGACAGCAAGGGAGCGGGCAGGTGTGGGAGGCTGGTGGGAGCAGGGACCACTGGAGGTATGATTCAGATATACCATGGGTGGTCTCAGACAGGGAGCAGAGGCTTCTGAATCAGGTCCCCCAGGATGGCAGGAACCAGGGGTGCCCTGGATGTTGGATCCTTGGTGCCTGGCAGTGGCTGTGTCGGTGCCCAGGAAACATGTCGAGATCAACAGCATGACTCTCCCCATTCAAACTTTTCTCGAGTGTCATGGTGTCTTCCAGGCTGGAGTGCAGTGGTGGGATCATGGGCTTACTGTACCCTCATGCTCCTGGCTCAGGTGCTCCACCCACATCAGCCTCTACTCAACCTCTGAGTAGCTGGGACCACAGGTGGCCCATCACCACACCCAGCTAAGTTTATTTTTGAGATAGTGTCTCACTATCTTGCCTAGGATGGTCTCAAACCCGTGGACTCACAAGCTGTAATAAACATTAGGAAAAAAACAGTACAAAGGAAACAGGAGAGCTGGGCAGTAAGAACCTACTTTAGAAAGGGTGGCCTAGGAGCCACCACTGAGCTCCAGTGTCACCTGAGTGACAAGAGCCAGCTCAGAGATTGGGGAGGGATGGGGACAGCTGGAGGGCTGGGAGTGGGGTGTACAATGCTCAGGCTGTTCAATGCCTGCTGCTGCACCTTGGGGCTGCACCTCCCTTCCAGGTGCCACCACTTAACACGTTGCCCATCTCAAAGACGGTGCCGCATCAAAGCCCATCCCCTCCTAGATGTGAAAGTAGTCTTCCTCAGGTCCCGCCTGTTGTCCCCCAGGTCTTGGGAACACCACAAAGCCTCAAACCCTGCTGCAGTGCCAGGGCCCAGAACAGGGTTGTGGGCAGCTCAGGGTCCAGGCCTCAGTCCACACCCTTCTGGGCTAGAAAAGGCCTTTCTTCTGAATGGAAGCCACAACCCCAGTTGGGCTTCTTCAGACCACCTCACAATGGGACAGTGGGTCTAGATCATAGGTCAGCAAGCTTTTTCTGTGAAATAGTGCCTCCCACGCCCATCAGGGCCAAGGCAGCTACCCCACCCCTCCTGCATGGCCAGCCATCACATCACCTGCAGATGGACAAGCTGACATGCAGTGTTTTGATGGCATGGCCTGAATGACAACACACAAGGCCAGAGCTCCCCAGAACTCTGCAAAAAAGGAGGCACAGTCGAGGCAGGTGAGAAGGCCAGCTGACTCTTTATTGCTTTGGGAGCAGGGGGGCTCAGGAGCTCTTGGTGGGGCGGGTCCGCTTCCTCTTCACCATCACAGGCTTCTGGCTTCGCAGGATGGCGCTGGCCCTGCGGATAGCTGCCTAGGGAGCGGGGAGGGCAGAGCAAGGCTCAGCTCACACACCACAAGCTACTCCCAGGCCCATGCTGGGGTGTGGGGAGTAGGCTGAAAGCAAGAATCCATCCCTCCCCAGCCCATATGCAACCAGAAGTGGGAGGCCCTTCCCCACAGCACTGGCCAGCCTCCTCCAGCCTGACCCCCAACCCCGGCTCACCATGCGCAGGTCGGGCCGGTACTTGTTCTTGCGTATCATGTGTCTGATGCTGCTGAGCGTGGCACGAGCATTCTTGTTGATGGTGGTCCGCACGTAGGAGGTGGCAGGCTTCCGCTGGCCTGGTTGAGGATGAGGGAGGTCCTGGGGTCAGTAAACCTAACCTGCACCTTCAGGGCACCTAACAGGTGTGGACACAGTCTCACACTGAGAAGATGAACACCCTGGGCCCACGGTGGACGCCTGGGCAGGCCGTCAGGTAGCTGTCTCCCCACATGTCCATTTAACAGAAGCTTGCTCATCATCAGAGTACTGAGGAGACAGCTTCTGTCACACTCATAGCCCAATTCTGTCCACCACGAAAACACCACTTTCCCATGCCAGGAAGCTGCCGCTGCAGTTCAGGATCTGATCCAGGTCTGGCCAGAGCCCGTGCTCCTGGTAATGGGTATGAGCAGCTTCCCAAGAAGCCCAGGCCCATCACCACAGCAGTGGTCAAACATCAGCTCATCGGCTGAGAGGGGCTTGACCCCAGAGCAGGGTTTACCCCTCACTCCATCCAGTCCCTTCCTCTAGGAAGGGCCACCCATTATTTGCCAATTCAAGTGCTTTCAGGATGCCCCAGAACGGGGTCCCCAGGCGCCAGCAATTGGCTGCTCCCTGGACCGTGCATCCCTGAGACAGGAGGACCACTAGCCAGCAGGCTGCGTTTGTTGCTCCCATTGAATCAAAGGGCCTTTGGCTCTGAAGCAGTTCCAATCAGGGACCTGAGAAAAACTCTCTAAAAAAAACAAAACACAGCCCTCGCCAAGAACACATGTGAAGCTGGACTCCTCCATCAGAAACCCCTCTCTCACACGAACTCAAGGAATTCCCAAAAAGGCCTGTGGCTGACAGCACAGTGTATAAGGGCGGGGTCCTCCAGACCTCTTCTCCAACCTACACAGGCAGAATGGGAGTCAAATGGCTGCGACCAAGCCAGCTTGCTAAGTGTGACAGCAAGGGCCCCTCCCCTGCTGTGCCTCAATTTTCCCACCTGTGGGATGAAGCCTTCCATCCCCACCCCACTTGCTTTAAGGATTTCATCTGAAAACGGCAACCCCGTCCCTTAACTCTCAACAACCACCGAGTAAGTTCAGGTCCTTTTTCCTTTCAACACTTTACAAGTGAGGACACCGGCTAGACTCGCGTTTCCCCGAGTTGGCAAGTCGGCCGAGAGGGAGTCGGTTCCCAGGCCGACATCCTGGTGCCAAGGATGCTCGCCGCGATGGCAGTGTCACTATTCCCGCCTGACAGTAAAAAAATCACAGCTCGCCCCAGGAAGGGGTCCACTCTCTTGCCCAAGCCAGTTAGAACTCACCGGATCTCCGCTTCATGACCACCACGACACCTTTGCCGTCGGCTGCCGGCTCCACGCCCACAGTCTTGCGGTGAATCAGCCCGTTGTAGCGGAAGGAATTGCGGGCCTTCAAGTTATTGGGCTCCTGGGAAGGAGGCGGCACAGGGCATCGTGAAGCCTCGGAGACACACCAAGGACCCGCCCTCCGACCCAGAGGCAGGGACCCGGGACCCTCCTCTCGCAGGAGGAGCCCCACTTACGGTGCTGTAGGTCTGCTTGTTCCTCTTGATCAGGAAACTGGAGCAGTTCCGCACGACCATCCATTGCAGATGCGCAGACATGGCGGCGGCTGCGGGGAAACAGGCACGTGGAAGGCGTAAGACACCCAGAACTAAACCGGGGTTGGGCCACGGGCCCCGTTCGGACGGCAGAGAGCGACTGGGAACCTGGGTGAATGGGAGACCCTTGAGGGCAGACAGCGACCTAGAACTGTGACAGGCGGGACTGGGTGACCTAAGGCGGCGGGCCCAAACTCAGACAGCCGAAACTAACTGCGGGCAATGAAGGTGAGGGGAAAATAACTTGAGAACCCACAACGACTTCAGGAGGCGGGGATGGGGATCCGCCAAGGACTCTTGAGGCGCAAGGGGAGAAAGCAGGCAGGGGGCTGAGAGAGTGGGCGGCGGGCGCGAGATGGCGGCGACGACGGGCAGGCGGCGCTCACCTCCTCTCGCGGCGGCGACCTGAGGCGGAAAGAGACAGGCAGGGGGCGGGGCGACGACTTTAATATCGGACACGCATTTCCGCTTCCTCTCTGGGCGGGCGCGACGGGGGTCGTCGGTCCCCGCCTCCGAGGCGGCTCCAGGATGTTCGGTTACTTCCGCCGAACGGACGCTTAACGCTCGGGAATACTCGGAACTCTTTGGTTAGAGGACCGACAGCATGTCCGGAAGTTTTCGGAACTCCCCGGCTGGATTTCCGAATGGCTCCAATTGAAGAAGTCCCGGGACCCATTCCTCCCCGTTACCTCTCCGGTATTGCTCTCCCAGCGCTTGTCACTGTGATTGGCATATGATGGACGCTCAATAAACTTTTTTTTTTTTTTTTTATGAATGAACTTGTGAATGCGAGAACTATGTAAGCCTAGCCCCGGCACCTTTGGATATTTCCGGTCTTCGTAAGCCCAAGCGGTGACGGCCGATGAAGGCGCCTAGGCCCGCTCGGGTATTTTCGGAACCATCCGGAAACGCTCTTCGGAGAGGTGTGCGTGTTCGGAAACACTCCGTCTTCATTCGGAATCCCTCGGCAAATCTCGGCAGCCCCCTTTCAGTGCGCCCTCTCCAGGATTTTCTTTAAATAAACTCTTCGAGCCTGGGGAGAAGCTAGACGGAAAGTTCTCGCAGACTGCCAGCCCAGGGGAGCGCGATGCCCTCTAAGGCGGCGGGGGAGACGGGGAAATTTGCATGTGGCTGCACTTGGCTCCCTTTACGTATTCCACAAATTCGCCGGTCCTCTTCCCTGCCCTCCACCTGTGCCTCCAGCCTGCAGTGTGCCTGTCACACCCCATCAGCTCCCTGGGAGGCTATGATCCGCTGTCAGGGCCACCCTAAAGGGCAGGAGCCTTGCCTGATATTTCTCTGTGTCCTCGGCCTCACCCACGCGGCATGGCGCTGGGGAGGCCTCAGAGACTCCTACTAAACAACACGAACGAGGGTGCCCGTGTCACCTCCCCAGGACGCCTTAACTTGCGGTTCTGCCTGGGAACTCCCTGGGGCAGGGCCCTCGTCTGGTCCACAGACAGTCGGGGTTTACCCAGCCTCCTCCACGGGTGCGCCCTGGACCTGATGGGTCCTTCTTTGTGCCCTTGGCTTCATTGGCTGGGCACACAGGAGACCCCAGAAGACACGCGCCGAGTGAAGGAAACAGCGTCAGAACCCCCACCCTGAGCTCCCCCCGTTAGGCCACCCCGACTACTGGTTTTTGCGTCCCAGATGTCCTTGAGGTCTAGGGGCCTTGTCTGATCTGCACAGGTTCCGGGAGGCCGACACTGAGCAGAAACAACGCCACGCCCGACTCCGAGGGTACCACGCTGCCACCACTAAAAATGTGTGACCTCCCTGGGTGGCTCGGGTCCTGAGCCACCCGTGGCTGTGCGCCTGGCTACCCCGAGCGCAGGCCTCCGAGCAACAGCCCCTGCCCGGAAACCACGGCCGGGGCAACCCCGGCCCAGCTCAGGTGACCGGGCGGGAACTTGGCACACCTGGCGCCGTCCCCTGACCCCGCCCCAGGCCGGGCCGCACCCCCGAACGCTCTCTCCGGGCGCCAGCGGCGGTGGTGCAGGGCCATGGCGGCGACGCCAGCGGTGTGCGCCTCGCAGGGGCCCCCGCCGAGTGCACCGTCCGCGCCGGCAGCCGCGCCCGCACCCGCGACCGGCCTGGGCCGCTGCCGGATGGCGCTGCTGCTGGCCGTGGCGCTGGACGTGGCGGGCATGGCGGCGCTGCTGACCGGCGTGTTCGCGCAGCTGCAGGTGCGCGGCCGCGACTTCGGGGACCTGCTCATCTACTCGGGCGCGCTGCTGGTGTTCCTGAGCCTGCTGGGCTGGATCCTCTGGTACACCGGCAACATCGAGATCTCGCGCCAGGAACTGGAGCGCGACTACGGCCTGCGGCCCTCGGCGCTCGCCCGCCTGGCGCGCAAGCTCTCCCGCCGCTGGTCGGCGCCCGCCGCCGCCGGCCCGCGCCCCACGCCCGGCTCCCGGAGAGCGCGCCGAGCCCCCCGCGCGCCCCCGCCGCCCGCCGCCGGCTCCCGCCGCGTGCGCCTGCAGCTCTCCGCGCTCGAGGCCGGGCCCGGGGCGGCGGGCGGCGGCAGCGAGTGAGGCCCAGGTGAGGGGCGGCGGGGGAGACGGAGGGCCCGAGGGAGGGACGTGGGGAATGGAGACGGACGGGGAGCGTCGGACAGGTGGAGACGGAGAGCGGCCATGGGGAGGCAGAGTGCCAGGGCCCGATGGAGACCGGATGGGGAGACTGGTCGAGAACCGCAGACAGCAGGCACAGGTGCAGACGTGGGGAGGCTGTGAGACCCTGCCCTGGAGGTGAGGTGGGAAGTGTGGCGGCCGCGTCACGGGCCCCCCACGGGGAGATGCACACTCGCCCCAGCCGCCAGGTGCACCAGGCCCCCCCTTCTTTTTTGGTTTCGTTTTGGTTTGGTTTTGTTGTTGTTGTCGTTTAGGGTTGTTTTGAGACAGGGTCTCACTGTCACCCAGGCTGGAGAGCAGTGGCGTGATTTTGGCTCACCGCAGCCTCGACCTCCTAGGCTCAAGCAATCCTCCCACCTCAGCCTCCCAGGTAGCTGGGACTACAGGCATGCACCACCTTGCCGGGCTAATTTTTGTATTTTTAGTAGAGACAGGGTTTTCCCATGTTGGCCACGCTAGTCTCAAACTCCTGAGCTCATGGGATCTGCTCTCCTTGGCCTCCCAAAGTGCTGGGATTGCAGATGTGAGCTATCCAATCCGGCCCAGTCCCTGTTTAATCCTCTCGATGTAACTGGGTCTCTGAGGTCACTACTATTATCATCTCCATTCTGCAATGGAGGAAACTGAAGCACAGAAAGGCGCCATTTTTGCCCAAAGCCACACAACACGGAGGTGGAGGATCTGGGATTCTCCTGACCTGTAGTCCTAGGAGAGGAGGAGTAACAAAGACCAACCGAGGCAGAAGAAGTGAAGCCACCACACATTCACTCCCGTTTCCCCTCTACCTTCTATCTCTTTCCTGAACACACCTCTCCAGCTTGCTGCCTCTGCTCGAAGACCTGCTGTGGCTCCCTCTTCACCTTTGGTTAAACTGAAGCACTCACTGAGCTGTGGAGCCCCCACATTTTGTCCCCATTTCTCCTGCCTCTCCGCAGTAATGATGTCTCTCAGTCCACAGATGGCCAGTTGGTCCCTGTTCCTGCTTTTCTCTATACCAGGAGTGCCCTTGGCTGTCTCCACTCCACCCAGCAAACTTCTCACGTGTTTAAGATCCAACTCAATTTCTCTGGCTTTCTCTGGATCTTCATATTGTCTGAGTGACTCCTCTTGCTGCGTGTATGGCTGTCTGCTGGGTCTGTGTTGGTACTGTCTCTCCCACCTGACGGGGAGTGCCTTGAGGGTAAGACCTAGATTCCTGGTGCCCTTGTTCCTAGCATTGCCCAGCCAAAAGGGTGAAATCAGGAAAGATTGGTGGTTGGGTAGGAAGGTGGAAGGATGGATGGATGAATGGATGGAAGAATGGATAACTGGATGGGTGGATGGGTAGATGGATGAGTGAATGGATGGGTGGATGGGTAGATGGGTGGGTGGGTGGATGGGTAGATGGAATTGTTTGATGGATGGGTGAATGGATGGGTGGATGGATGGGTGGATGGGTAGATGAGTGAGTGAGTGGATGGGTAGATGGATGGGTGGACGGATGGATGAATTGATGGATGGGTAGATGTTAGATGGATTCGTGGATGGATGGGTGAATGGGTAGATGGGTGGGTGGGTGGATGAGTAGATGGATGGATGGATGAATTGTTTGATGGATGGGTGAATAGATAGATGGGTGGGTGGATGGGTAGATGGATAGATGAATTGTTTGATGGATAGACGGGTGAATGGATAGATGAATGGGTGAAGGGTGGATGGGTGAATGGATAGATGGGTGGGTGGGTGGATGGGTAGATGTATGGGTGGATGGATGGATGGGTGAATGGATAGTTGGGTGGGTGGGTGGATGGGTAGATGGATGGGTTGATGGACGGATGAATTGTTTGATGGATAGATGGGTGAATGGATAGATGGACGGGTGAATGGGTAGATGGGTGGGTGGGTGGATGGATGGATGGGTGGGTGGGTGGATGGATGGATGGGTGGGTGGGTGGATGGATAGATGGGTGGATGGGTGGATGGGTGAATGAATGGGTTGGTTGATGCAGAGATGTGGTTGAATTGATGGATAGATGGGTTGTTTAGTGGGTAGATGTGGGTAGGTGGTGGATTGGTGGATGAACCATGAATGGATATGACTGGGGAGGGAGCCTTGCCTGATATTTCTCTGTGTCCTCGGCCTCACCATGCAGCATGGTGTTGGGGAGGCCTCAGAGACTCCTAGTGAACAAAAGGAATGAGGGTGCTTGTGTCACCGCCCTGGGGCACCTTACCTTGCGGTTACACCTGGGACTCCCTGGGACAGGGCCTTGGCTGGTCCATAGGACTATCCATAGGCAGTCAGGGTTTGTCCAGCCTCTGCGCATGCTCCGGATAGGTAGATGGGTGAATGGGAGGTTGGATGGATCGTTGGGGCTGATTGATAGGTGCACAGATGAGTGGATGAATGCATTTATTGGAATATGGATGGATGGGTGACTGAATCCATCTCTCAAATAGGGGTTTGGTAAAAGAATTAAACCTTCCTATCCTAGGATATTCTATGTAGGTAAAGAATTAACTTTTCTCCTATGCATCCAGAATGTTACCAGTTATATATTATTCTTAGTGAGATTTGAGGAAATAGCCACCCCAATCATACTCTACGTACTGTGGTTAGTACAGGGGCTGGGGTAAAAAAGCGTGAACAGCCGCTTGCTCGGGTGAAGGGTGAGCTGACATGGAGCTTGGCGTGGAATGCAACAGTAAGCAGCTGCAGTTACTCTCACCTTTGAAAATCCTGGCTCAGCACGGTGGCTCACACCTGTAATCCCAGCACTTTGGGAGACCAAGGTGGGAGAATTGCTTGAACCTGGGAGGCGGAGGCTGCAATGAGCCAAGATCACGCCACTGGGCAACGGAACGAGACCCATCTCAAAAAAAAAAAAAAGGAAGAAAAAAAAGAAAATCCTTTATGAGCCAGGCCCGGTGGTAATCCCAGCACTTTGGGAGGCTGAGGCGGGTGGATAACCTGAGGTCGGGAATTCGAGACAAATCTGGCAACCACGGCAAAATTCCCATCTCTACTAAAAATACAAAATGTAACTGGGCATGGTGGCGGACACCTGTAATCCCAGTTACTCTGGAGGCTGAGGCAGGAGAATCACTGGGATCTGGGAGACGGAAGTTGCAGTCAACCAAGATCACACACTGCACTCCGGCTTGGGCCACAGAGCGAGACTCCACCTCAAAAAAGTGAAAAGAAAATCCTTTACGTAGCTTAAATGTCTAACACAGCTGCACAGGCCTCCACTCTTAGAGGCTCCACCAGACTCAGAGCACGCTGACTTGAACGTAGGCCCCACTTACGGGGAAAATGGGCCTGTGCAAACCCAGGACTCCCCCTTACTTTGGAGAGTGAGCAGTCTCTGGCACGTGAATGACAGAGAACCTGCATTTTAGCTGAGGGACACACGGATTCTAGCTCTGGTAGCCCCCACAACCTCCGAGACCACCATGAGGAGCAGGGCAGAGCCATCCCCATCTTTCTGTCGTCCAGGCTAGAGTGCAGTGGTGCAATCATGGCTCACTGCAGCCTCGATCTCTTGGGCTCAAGCCATCCTCCCACCTCAGCCTCCCAAGGAGCTGGGGCTACAGGTACCAGAGACGGGGTCTCTCTATGTTACCCAGGCTGGTATCTAACTCTTGGGCTCAAGTGATCCTCCTGCCTGCAGCCAAAGTGCTAAAGTGAGGGCCCGAAATGAGGGCCACTGTGCCCGGCCTCCCTCTGTCTTCTCTGCATCTGCCTGTCTCCCTCTCTCCCTCTTCGTCTCTGAGTCTCTGTCTCCCAGGTCTCTTTCTTTGTCTCTGTGCCTCTGTCTTTCCCCTTCTGTGTCTCCGTGTCTCTCTCTCTCCTGCGTCTCCCCCTCTCTCCTTCTGCGACTCCCCCTCTGCCTGTCCCTGGCTCATATTCCGTTTTCTACCCATGGATTCCAGTGGGTAAAAGGCACACACACATGCACACACTTATGCACACACTCAGCAAATAGGGGCATGCAGGGACCAAGGAGCAAGTGTGTGAGGGGCAAGGCCAGGTGGAAGAGGCTCCCTGCCTCTGCCCCCCAGGCTGCTGGGTGGTGCGCCCGGAACGCAGGGACGGGAGGGGTTCCTGAGCAGTCACTCACTCCACCCTCCCTTCCGCAGCAACCCCTCGGCCCCAGCTGTCAGGACCAGAATGAGATGTGCAGCTGCCCCTGCATCAGCGGCCAGCAGGACGCTCCCTGCCCCGCTCCCTCCTCACCTGGATAAAAAACAGATTCGCCTCAGCACTGCCTGTCTGTCTCGGAGAGGGACCTGCTGGGGTGGGAACGGAAACGAGGTGGCCTGCTTCCTTCTAGGGCCCAGGTAGGCCTGGCCATACCCGAGGTGAGGCTGCCCCTGCCCTGGGGAGCCTGGGAGCCCTGGGGATATAGGAGCCCAGACTTATGCTGCCCCTTCTGAGAGGACACCGGGGAGGGGTTGGGGGTAAGGCTCTCAGCCCAGACCCCCCTACTCTACCCAGACCTCCCTGGGTGAGTTTGGATTCTCTGAGAAGGAGACACAGAGGCAAATTGGACTTGTGAGATATTTATTGGGGAAACACTTTTGAAGGGTAACTTGGTGCAGGGAGATGGAGGGATGGAGAGGATGAGTCCTGGTCCATAGCGCACCTCCAGGAAAATTGCCCCTGGCCACTAGGAGCTGGGAGCTGGCTTTGTCGTCCATGGGGGAGGCCCCTGCCTTTCAAGAAGGCGCCCTGTACCCGGAACCCCCCACCCCTTGCCTCGCCAAGCTCAGTTATTGGTGGAGAGCAGCCCATGGTCATCTAGGTGCATCCAGGGTGGAGGCAGGGGCACTTCATGTGGAAGGAGACTGAGGGGGATGTTTCCCCAGCTGTGCCATGGCCCTCCCTGCCAGTCCAGGCACCCCTTAGCCCTCGCCACCCCCACATGCCCCCAGTCACGCCATTTCAGACCCTCCTTCCAGCGCTCGCACACCTCTGCCCCTCGAGTCCAGGGCCCCTGTGAGCACAGCTCTCCTTCAGCTCAGATCCCCCCCACTTACGTCCTAGACTTCTCTCATTCCAGGGTCCCCCTCGGCTCACACCCCCATGGCCACAGCCTGGGCCCCCTGAGCTCCCATCCCCAAGCCCCCTGCAGCCCCCACCTGTACCCCCACCTCTGTGTGCACCATGCCTCTGCTCCCCACGGCTCTCAGAGAAGAGACCATGCATCTGCACACCATATCTGTATTGAGCGCTCCCCTGGGGACACCCCTAATGTTCGTCTTCCACGCCTTCTGTCTCCTCGCCCTCTTCTGTCCCTTCCCCCTCGGTGCCCCCCTCCGTGTCCTTGCCCTCTTTGGCCACGGACGTCTTCTTGCTCCCTCGTTCCTTGGAGAGCAGCGAGACCTTCCGGGACAGGTCGCACTTACCCGCCAGGAACCTGGGTGTGTGCAGCAGGTCCTGGCGCCTGGCCCACCTGCCGAGAGTGAACCGCTCAGCCCCCCAGCCCCCCGGCTCCCTAGGGATGCAGGCGCCCACCCCAGCCCAGGCCCACTCGCCAGAACAAGCAGATGCTGCAGCTCAAGAAGAGGAGGCCGCCGCACGTCCAGCCCAGCGCCCACATGTGCTTCCTCCGCATGTTTTCTGGACAAGGGAGGCAGGGTTAAGACCCGGGGCTCCTGCGCCAGACCCACCCCACAGGGAGCTGGGACCAGGGGCCCTCACCGTCTGGACGCTGGTGGTAGCAGACCCCATCGCGGTAGCAGCACCGTAGGCGCAGGCAGAGGTTGGGGCTCTCGATGGCCGCCTGGCCCCCACAGCTCTCCCGATCCCAAATGTCACCCTCACAGCCTGAGGACCAACCACCAGTGGCTGGCTTCTTCACAGCGCCCCGCCTCAAAGGCCTCAGACACGGGACGCCAAGGCCACGCTCCCAGGCTGCCTTCCTGGTGCTTACTCTGTGCAGGACTCAGGGGTCCAGGCCCCCAGCCCCTCCTCCCTCAGACCCAGGAGTCC
Source organism: Alouatta palliata (assembly GCA_004027835.1). Classification (NCBI taxonomy): domain Eukaryota; kingdom Metazoa; phylum Chordata; class Mammalia; order Primates; family Atelidae; genus Alouatta; species Alouatta palliata. Next base: position 78 of record PVKV010027370.1, on the reverse strand, counting down.
AGGCCCCCAGCCCCTCCTCCCTCAGACCCAGGAGTCCAGGCCCAGCCCCTCCTCCCTCAGACCCAGGAGTCCAGGCCC
>PVKV010027369.1:0-26529 GCA_004027835.1 Alouatta palliata | reverse complement strand
GACATTTGGGTTGGTTCCAGGTCTTTGCTATTGTAAACTGTGCTGCAATGAACATTCGTGTGCATGTGTCCTTATAGTAGAATGATTTATAATCCTTTGGATATATACCCAGTAATGGGATTGCTGGGTCAAATGGAATTTCTATTTCTAGGTCCTTGAGGAATCGCCACACTGTCTCCAGATTTTTTAATGATCGCCATTCTAACTGGAGTGAGATGATATCTCAGTATGGTTTTGATTTGCATTTCTCTGCCGACCAGTGACAATGAGCATTTTTCACATGGATTTGCATATGTTGAACCAGCCTTGCATCCCCGGGATGCTGATGCACTCTGAAGTTTGGAAACTACTGCTGTAGCCATTCCTGTGCCAATCAACATCAAACAGGTACAATTTGCCAAGACATTATTTGAGCATCTGTTACATTTTTGTTTCCCTAATGGCAGTCTATATTTACTAATTAGGTGGAAAGATCCATGGCACCATGCATCTCATCTGGGTTTCCCTAGTATCAGGGACTCCCTAATGATGTAGGAACAGAATAAAAGGAGTGGGATTAAGATTGTGGATTTCAAGGTTTTAATAATATACATATATCTATTATAATATCAGACATTTTGAAATAACATTAGGAATTTTTTTAAGTTTTTTTTTTTTTTTTTTTTTTCTGTTGGGAGCTAGAGTTCAAGCAAAGTTCTAGTGTAGAGAGGTGAGAATCAAACACTCCCACTAAAAACTTTATACCATTTGAACATTCTTCTTCCATTTTAATTCTCCTGATAATGAAAACAGTCCAATGTCTGATCATCTGTATTATTCAAAACATGAGAAATTATCTAGATAAGCTGGTCATTTGTTTCATGTATGACTATTTTCTGATAATAATTAGCATCAAACAATTACACCATAAATCTTAAGATGGAAACAGTGACTTTGCTACAAAATGATAGCCTTAACAAAAAATCACAGTGAGACAGAGAAGTAATGAAAAATAGCATCTGCCATACATTTAAATAAAATTCATGGCCAAAATACAGTGACAGAATTATTCTTTTTCTCAATTTTCAAGTCGCGCCGTAAGTACTGTACATTCCAGGCAGTCACTTTCCCCATAGCAAGCGATGGTGACCTGAAAGATGTGTTGTTCCACTTGGGAAGATCCCTTAAGAGCAGCACAACCATCATGACGTGCAACCTGGGAACTCTCAGTATGTTCTACATTAGAGAATATCAGCTGTGTATTAATTAAAGCTATATAGAGAGAACAAGATTACCTAATTAGGTTAACTGTATTCTAAGACCAGATTTCGCTGAAGGAAAGATTTCACCTGGAATCTTTACAAAGTTATTTAATTCTCCATTTGTTTGTTTAGGTATGAAGTAAAGGAAAGAATCAGATATGTGATGACATTTCCATCTCTTTTGAAAAACAAAGGAAATAATTGAGCATGTTTTATAATGAACTTCCATTGGACAGCACAGGTATTTGCATTAATTATTTTTTATCATTCTCTACTACATAAGTAAATTGATTATTTTCTTATGTGGGGTAATCCGTGATAATATTTACAAGTTTCTTATAATAATTGTATTATTCATGGTTTCTAATGAAAGTATATGGTAGGTTAAAGAAATAATTTTTGAGGTGCTGGGTTAATTTTGGTCCTGATTTATTTTAAATTAGTATAATGTTGAAAATTTTAAGAAGCTAAAATCACAAGATTGTTTCTTTTTAGGGGAAACTAATGGAACTAAAATTATAATGTCATGGGAAAATTTATATATATTTGACTCCATAAATAAAAGCTAAAAGTAATCTCAATTAAAGTTGAAGAAATGAGCATAACACAGCACAATAAATGTGAGATATAAAGTCTGATATTATACTCACTTGCATTAAAAATATATCCTCTTCAAATATATATTCATTGATTACGTACTAAGTAAAGCTACACAAACGAATATATGATGAGGTTTTGCCTACAGGTAACATATTTTCAAATGGAAAAAAGAAACTTTGCTAACCAGTATATTATGAGTAAAAAAGGAACACATAATGCATTAGAGGTGTCAACAAAAAATAGTTTCTAGGACTAGTATTTATGTCTCTTTAATGCTGTAAGCTCAGTGCTTCTCAAAACATTTGAGTCACAATAGATCTTCAAGTGGTATTTGTTTTGATAATGAATGCAAAAATGTGATATGGTTTGTCTTTATGTTCTCACCCAAATCTCATCTGAAATTGCAATCCCATAATCTCTATGTGTGTTTAAGGAGGGACCCTGTGGGAGGTAACTGAATCACGGGGTTGGTTTCCCCCCATGCTGTTCTCCTGATAGTGAGTTCTCATAAGATCTGATGGTTTTATAAGGGGATTCCCCCTTGCCTGGGCTCTCATTTTCTCTCCTGCCACCTGTGGAGAGATGCCTTCCACCATGATAGTAAGTTTCCTGAGCCTCCCCAGCCATGCAGAACTGTGAGTCAATTAAACCTCTTTTCTTCATAAATTACCCAGCCTCAGGTATTTCTTCATAGCAGCGTGAGAATGAACTAATACACAATGAATTAAAGATTTCTTTTGGAAGTAGTGGTTTATAATGATCTAGCAGTTGTTAACACCTCTTCAAGATTTGAGATAGTTAATATGAGAAATATTTTTTGTGTTCAGTAAAGTGCAATTTACTACAAGTGCTAGCTTTAAAACTATCAGAATGAGGGAAATCACAATCCGTTGGAAACTTTCCTTTTTCCCCAGCATTTTTCTCTGTTTCCTTGGGCCTACACATTTTCTAACAGCCAATATACCAAAACTTCCCTTTAATAAATTATTTAAGAAAGGAATGTTACTATTTTGCCCATACCAATTTTCATTCTAGATTACAAAGGAAGTAGAAATTTTCCCTAAAGAGCCTAGTGGTCATAACTATTGAAATTGGGTGAGAGGTTCCCATGTATTCCTATTTTCCCTACTTGTGATAAATTTGAAAGTTTAAACAGTATAATTTTATGAGAAATATTAGACAAAGGAGAGAGGACTAGCTGCCTAAATAGTGTGCATTTAATGTATTAATTACAAATGTGTAAAGTAATGGTTGAATTCATTTTTTTCTGTTAGTTCACAAATATTAATGAATTAAGACCATGGTGGGCATGAGTGAATTCTAACATAAACTGTGGACTTTGGGTGACTAAAAAAATTAGGTCAAATTTACCTGAAAAAAAAAGAAAGAAAGTGCTAAATAGGTTTCCTATGAATAGGATAATTTATGGTGGGATTGGTCAATGTTTTATTATTAGAGAATTTTTTTTTTCCCACATGCCAATGCTATGTATTGTTCCTAGTCTTAGCAAATTTTCAGGGAAGAAGAGGAGCCACTTGAAGTGAAGATTCTCAAGGATATATATATATTTTTTAGAGCCTAAATCATGGTAGACACCATAGATTAGAGCCAAAGAGAGGAAATCTTTTGAGGGCCAGGAGAAAATGAGAACATGTCCACCATATTCCTAAAAGGGGAAGGTGGGTGAGTCCCTCAGTAGACATACCCTGCTCCTTGCTTTGTTCAGCATCCTGTGGAAATTCTACACTTCAGAGTGAATGAACACAGAGATTCTGAACCCTAGGCACAGGATTCTTATTCTCAAAAATGATGTCTTGGTCACAAGACTGAGTGATTTCAAAGCATCAGAGAATCTGCACTAAAAAGCTCCATGCAAAAAGAACAAAGCTGGAGGCATCACACTACCTGACTTCAAACTATGCTATAAACCTGCAGTTATCAAAACAGCATAGTACTGGTACCAAAACAAAGACATAGACCAATGAAACAGAGCAGAAGCCTTGGAGGCAATGCCACACATCTACAACCATTTGATCTTTACAAACCTGACAAAAACAAGCAATGGAGAAAGGATTCCCTGTTTAATAAATGGTGCTGGGAAAACTGGCTAGCCATGTGCAGAAAGCAGAAACTGGACCCCTTCCTGACACCTTACATTAAAATTAACTCCAGATGGATTAAAGACTTAAACATAAGACCTAACACCATAAAAACACTAGAAGAAAACCTAGGCAAAACCATTCAGAACCTAGGCATAGGCAAAGACTTCATGACTAAAACACTGAAAGCATTGGCAACAAAAGCCAAAATAGACAAATGGGACCTAATTATACTCCACAGCTTCTGTACAGTGAAAGAAACAATCATTAGAGTGAATCGGTAACCAACAGAATGGGAAAAAATTTTTGCAATCTACCCACATGACAAAGCTCTAATATCCAGAATCTACAAAGAACTAAAACAGATTTATAAGAAGAAAACAAACAAGCCCATTCAAAAGTGGACGAAGGATATGAACAGACACTTTACAAAAGAAGACCCATATGAGGCCAACAAACATATGAAAAAATGCTCATCATCACTGGTCATTAGAGAAATGCAAATCAAAACCACACTGAGATGCCATCTCACACCAGTTAGAATGGTGATCATTAAAAAATCTGGAGATAACAGATGCTGGAGAGGTTGTGGAGAAATAGGAACACTTTTACACTGTTGGTGGGAGTGTAAATTAGTTCAACCATTGTGGAAGACAGTGTGGCGATTCCTCAAGGACCTAGAAATAGAAATTCCATTTGACCCAGCAATCCCATTACTGGGTATATATCCAAAGGATTATAAATTGTTCTATTATAAGGACACAGATACATATAGCCAATGGTTAGATAGAAAAATATTCTTTGAAACAATATTTAAATGAAAAATATATGAGGTCATTGAATAAACTAAAAGCTCATATCACAAATTACTCTGAATATTTAAACCTATTTCAAAGTTTAAAATGGACATTTACATCTCTAAATCACAGTTATCCTCTTTAAATGATATGTCTATATGTGCGTTTGCATGTGTGTGTGTATGTATAGATAGATAAATGATTGATAGATGTTTAATGTCAGGATATAAGACAAAAGAGGATTTCAATAATAGTATTTTTGGTTTTCTTTTAAATTTATGCAAACTCCTTTAGGAAGTTGTTTACCTTTGTAATCATAGACTTCACAAAAATTCACTTCACTTCCCTATCATCTGTCTCTCCAATATGATTCCCTCTTCTTCTTATCCTACTCTACTCTCAAATCAATGCTCCAGTATTCTGCTACATTAACAAGGTGATTAGTACAAAGTTATGTACCAACTATATTAAAAGGCATCTCAGCTATGCTCTACATGGACTCATTCAGATACACTTGAAAAATGTAAGTATAAAGGAATTTTCAAATATGCCTGAAAAATGTAAGTATAAAGGAATTCTCAGATATACCTGAAAAATGTAAGTGAAAAGGAATTTCAATGAAATATAAAGTGACTATAGGGAAGTCCTGTAGGTAGATAAAAATAATATGAAAACCCAAGTCTTTCTATTTTCAAGGATTTGCTTTATCTTTTTCGCTTCTGTCTTACCCATTTCACAACCATCAGACAATCCTTATTTCTGTCCTAGGTGACCTGAGTTGTTCTTATAACCAGGGCATTGTTCTGCAAGGAACCTGCTCCAAGGCTTCTTTGTATATTTTTTATGATGAATTCCACATAGCAGTCACAGTGACAAAACCCATGTTCTCCCATGTTGGGGAGAAGCAGATGCTGGGACTTCAGGTAGAGACTGCTGTCTTCCTAATACTGTAATTTTGGACAAGAAATTAACTTCTGGTACTTAGAAAACAAACGATTTTAAAAATAACTTCAAGCTCTAAAATTCTGATCCTGCTCAATAACCAATGCTTAAAGAATTACAGAATCTCAGAGTTCAAAGGAACCTTCAACAATACCTTTAACACCTGTAACACATTACTGAAATAAAATACGGAAGAGAGGCCCAGAAGACCTAAGAAGACCATCGAGATCATTACAAAGGTCATATAATGGCAAGCTCACTCTTTCTCACCACCAGATTAATGAGTCAGACAATCAGGCTCCTGATACAACATTATTTTTGAAAGTTAGGTACATTGTTTTATTTGGTCTGAAAATATTGATCAGAATAACAATTGCAATTGACTTTTTAATGGAGAAACATAGAAAATTTTGACACATCCATTAACTACCAGTTATAGGAAGTGTGTTAGATAAAGAAGTATTGAAAGTCCTTTATCTAATTCTTACAGATTCAGCCTAGAAGCTACAACTAGTAGCAAATAATTTCATTCCCCTTTCCTGTGGTCATCTTTGGCAAATTCTAACTCTTAAATTCGACTGTATTCTTAAAAAAAAAAAAAACTATTACAAGATTGGTTTAAAATATAGACATGTTCTTCACATGTACCCCAAAACCTAAAATGCAATAAAAAATAAAAAGAATTAAAAAAATATAGACAAAGTGACAAAAATGGCCATGAACTACAGCTTAATATTGAAAATACAGCCTCACAGTGTTGAACATGGTCCTTGTTTTAAAGCACAAACATTTTGATTTGAAACCTGGAAAAGGAGCAGAACATTTTCAATCCCTGCACTGATTTTAGAATTCTATCATTATTAAACATGTGCTGTAAACTTCCCATGGAGAATTTGTTAATTATTTAGATTCAGGTTAAGTATGAAAAAAGGAGCTTATTGCGATTGTCCTGAAAACCATTGATACAAGCTACAAATTTGCATGCTGCTGAAGCACTCTTTACTTACAGAATTAATTTATTTTAGTGCACGTAATGAACCGTGCTCTTTTCCAAAAATAATTTGAATCAGTACCTACAGAGCAGTGATTTTTAATCATGTGTGGGAGAGGAGTGGGTTACAGACTGTTGAGAAACTGATGAAATGCACTTTCACCTAGAGACACTATCCAGAATTTCAAAAAGTTTGCTATTTTCTGAAGCACATTCATTAACTATGTATTAGTGACAAAAATTATTTTTGAAATCTGCTTCCAATATTACGTGATTTACACGAATTTATGAAATTAAGTCAATGAAAGAATCATCATAAGATGTTTACACAAAGTTTGACAGGTATGATTCAATTAAGAATAATTTATATTACCATTAATACATTATTGCATTCTATTTTTGGAGAGAGTAGAAAAAGGTAATTTTCTTTGAGATTTTATTGACATTGCATTGAATCTATACAGCAGTTTGCATATGATTGTTGTTTTTAAAAGATTGAATTTTCTGGCCAGGCGCGGTGGCTCACACCTGTAATCCCAGCACTCTGGGAGGCCGAGGCGGGTGGATCACGAGGTCAAGAGATCGAGACCATCCTGGTCAACATGGTGAAACCCCGTCTCTACTAAAAATACAAAAATTAGCTGGGCATGGTGGCACGTGCCTGTAGTCCCAGCTGCTCGGGAGGCTGAGGCAGGAGAATTGCTTGAACTCAGGAGGCGGAGGTTGCGGTGAGCCGAGATCACGCCATTGCACTCCAGCCTGTGTAACAAGAGCGAAACTCCGTCTCAAAAAAAAAAAAAAAAAAGAAAAAAAAAAAGATTGAATTTTCTGATCAGTGTATATACAATCACTCTCCAGTGATTTAAGTTTTCCTTAATTTCCTTTGCAATGTTTTGTAGTTTAAGGAAAAGGTTATGCATTTTTTTCATTCATTTTTTTAAATTTTATGTTCAAGGGAACATGTGTAGGTTTGTTATATAGGTAAATTGCATGTCACAGGGGTTTGGTATACAGATTAATAAGCATAGTGCTCAATAGATAGTTTTTCAATCCTCTTTCTCCTCCCTTCCTTTATCCTCGAGTAGGTCCCCATATCTGTTGTTCATATCTTTGCGTTCATGTGTACTCAGTGTTTATCTCCCACTTATAAGTGAGAACTTGTGGTATTTGGTTTTCAGTTCCTGCATTAGTTTGCTTAGGTTAATGGCCTCCAGCTCCATCAATGTTGCTGCAAAGTACATAATCTCATTCTTTTTTATGGATGTGTAGTATTCCATGATGTATAAGTACTAAATTGTTTTAATCCAGTCTACCATTGATAGGCATTTAGATTGATTCCATGTCGTTCCTATTGTGAATAGTACTGTGATGAACGTACACATGCATGTGTCTTTGTGGTAGAATGTTCCTTTGAGTGTGTATCCAATAATAGGATTACTGGGTTGAATAATAATTTTTGCTTTGAGTTCTTTTAGAAATTGCCAAGCTACTTTCCATAATAACTGAACTGATTCACATTCCCACCCTTTTCTCCACAAACATGGAAAAATCTGTTATTTTTTGACTTTTTAATAATAGCAATTTGACTGGTGTGAGATGTTGTCTCATGGTGATTTTGATTTACATTTCTCCAAGGAATAGTGATGCTGAGCATTTTTTCATATGCTTGTTGGCCATGTATATGTCTTTTTTTATTTTTATTTTTTTTATACGTTCTGGGGTCCATGTGCAGATTGTGCAGGATTGTTGCATAGGTATAGACATGCCATGGTGGTTTGCTGCATCCATCCCTGTGTCATCTACATTAGGTATTTCTCCTAATGTTATCCCTCACCAATCCTCCCACACCCTGCTATCCCTCCCCAAGCCCCCGTACCCCTCAACAGGCCCCGGTGTGTGATGTTCCCTTCCCTATGTCCATGTGTTCTCTTCTTGTATTTTGAAGTGTCTCTTCATGTATTTGCCCACTTCGTAGTGGGGTTGGTTTTCGCTTGTACATTTGTTTATGTTCTTTATAGAATCTAGATAATACACTTTTGTCAGATTCTTAGTTTGCAAATAAGTTCTCCCATGCTCTAGGTTGTCTGTTTATTCTTTTGATAGTTTCTTTTGCTGTGCAAAAACTCTTTAGTTTAATTAGTTCTCAGTTGTCCATTTTTGTTTCTGTTGTGTTTGCTTTTGAGAACTTAGTCGTAAATTCTTTGCCTAGGACAATGTCTAGAAGAGTATTTCCTAGGTTTTCTTCCAGGATTTTTATAATTTGAGGTCTTACATTTAAGTCTTCAATCCACCTCAAGTTAATTTTTACATATGATGGGAGTCCTTTCCCTATTGCTTTCAACAAATTCATCTTTGTTGAATATCAGATAGTTGTAGGTATGCAGCATTATTTCTGGACTCTATCTGTTCAGTTGATCTATGTGTCTGTTTTTATATGAGTACCATGCTGTTTTGGTAGCCTTGTAGTATAGTTTGAAATTGAGTAATGTCAAACTTTGTTCTTAGGATTGCCTTAGATATTTGGTCTCTTTTTTCATTCCCTGTGAATTTTAAAATAGTTTTTTTTTTTTCTAATTTTGTGAAGAATGTCATTGATAGTTTGATAGGAATAGCATTTCATCTGTAAATTGCTTTGGGTAACATGGCCATTTTAAAATATTTATTCTTCTTATCCACGAGCATGGAATGTTTTTCAATATGTTTGTGTCATCTTTGATTTCTATCAGCAGTGTTTTGCAATTCTCATTGTAGAGATCCTTCATTTCCCTGGTAAGTTGTATTTCTAGGTATTTTATTCTTTTCATGTCTATCATTCACAGGATTATGTTCTTGATTTGGTGCTCAGCTTGGATGTTATTGGTTCATAGGAATGATATTTATTTGCATACATTGATTTTGCATCCTGAAACTTGCTGAAGTTGTTTATTAAATCAATAATCTTTTGGGCTGAGACTATTGGGTATTTTAGATAGAAACAGGGAGTCAAACTATCCCTGTTTAAAAATGATAAGATTCAGGGATAGTTTGACTCTCTAATTCTAGCTAAAAAAATCTCACAGATTCTACGTAAAAGCCCTATAAACAGGGATAATTTGAAACATTCTCTTCCTATTTAGATGCCTTTTATTTCTTTCTCTTTCATGATTGCTCTGGTCAGGAATTCCAGTACTGTGTGCAGTAGGACTGAAAGAGGGCATCCTTGCCCTCTTTCCAGTTGCCAAGGGGAATGCTTTCAACTTTTGCCCTTTCAGTATTATATTGGCTGTAGGTTTGTCATAGATAGCTGTTATTATTTTGAAGTATGTTCCTTCAGTGCTTAGTTTTTTGAGGGTTTTTAACATGAAGTGATGTTGAAATTCTTAAAAAGCCTTTTCGGCTTGTATTGAGATGATTGCGTGCTTTTTATTTTTAGCTCTATTTATGTGATTTTTAGCTCTGTTTATTTTTAGCTCTATTTATTATTGATTTGTGTATGTTGAACCAACCTTGCATCCTAGGGACAAAGTCTACTTAATTATGGTGGATAAGTTTTTTGATATGCTGCTGGATTCTGTTTGCCAGTACTTTGTTGAGGATTTTTGCATTGATCTCTATCAAGGTTATTCATCTCATGTTTTCTTTTTTTGTTGTTTCTCTGCCAGGTTTTGATTTCCTTTTAATGTCATTATTTACTTGACAGTCATTCAGGAGCAGGTTGTTTAATTTCCATAGAATTGTATGATTTCAAGGAATTTTCTTAATATTGATTTCTATTTTTATTGTACTGTGGTCCTAGAAACTCAAGGACATGTGCACACGAATGTTCATTGCGGCACTGATTACAATAGCAAAGCTGCTATAAAATGGAGACATTTATAAAGACCTCACACACACACACACACACACACACACAAATTGTAGAAACACTTTAGGGAGAGAGGAAACATTTCCTGAATATTGTCCTTGTGGGACAATGATCTCAAGCATTCATTTTTATATAAATGGGCAGCTTTTGTTCTTTTTTTGACAGTACATTTAAAAAATCAAATCAAAATCTAGTCTCCTTAACAGCTAGATATGAAATGTAGATTCATAGCATTTATCTTTCACACACAGACTGCAAAATATTTTCATTCATAAAGTTGTTATAGATCCTGTTTTCCAAAAAACTTTTTTTTTGTCCAAACAACAAATTTAGTAATCATTTACCAAACTTTGAAAGCAGTGTGATTATTCGAAAATAAATGAAGATGTTACAGACCCTGATTAAAAGCAAATCTCCCTTCAGCAACTGGGAAATGTTGAAGTGTAAGAATCAATGTGAATACTTAAGAAACAGGGACCCATAGATCGGGCACTTTGAGTTGTGCTGTTCTCGCATTAACAACCCTACCATATGTCTAAGATTTAGCTAATTTTACTTTCAGAAGATAAAAGGTGCCAAGTTATTTACCACACTGGCACCTTTAATGAGCTCAGGTTATTATACCTCTTAGCTTACCTGTGAAAATCAATACATAAGCTCACCCATTAGCTTTCGGTCAAGTTTGAACATATTGGGAGCAGGAATGAAGTTTATTTGTGGTCCCATCATACACAATAAAGATCCTGTAGTGATTATTTTTCCATCACCTGTGGTTGACCAGAAAAATTTTAATAAGATCTAAAATATCTCATGATTGACCTTCTACTGTCAAATATCAATCAGGATGCTGTGTTTAAAAGTGACTTTAAAGAAGAACACACATTTGCTAAGCAATGTTGAATGAAATGCAAATTTCTCAGTAGTTGCTAGTAAAATAGTTGTTTGATTGTTCAAATACAAGCTTAAAATACAGAGAACAAGTATGGCATCTAGGAAGGATGCCTAAATCTTTTTACTTTTCTGGGGAAATAATTCAAATCGTCAAAGTTTGGTTACCTTTAGACATGTGTTTTCAAAATAAATATATGTGCATCTATACTATTGACTTTAAATTATATATTCCCATATTTTACATATTACATGTCCAGTAAATCCTGAATCACATTATGCTATCAAATGGTTATTTATACATTGTATACAATTTTATCAAGTTGTACGTTTATGAAGTACCTATGTGAGGAAAGTATTAAAAATATAAATGATTTGCTCAAAATCAAATGTCAATATATTTGAAGATAAATTTGGAGAATTTATATTATGCCACATTTGGTAGGAAGACAGGAACCTAGAGATTTTGTATGCTTAAATATTTTACATTTTATGGTTCAAATATTAACTAAATGGGATATAATGTACAGATTCTGGATTTTCAGATACTCATCAGCCTTTTCCCTCTAATTTTGTAGAGATTACATAACGTTTGAGATTTGGATTGCTCATTTTACTGAAGACTATGGTCAGCGTCAGGTTAAAGAAATAGTGTAGCCTGACTGCATACAGTAAGTTTTGGATCTGCTTATAAAGACATGTAAAAGTGCACCCTGCTAGGAACTCTACTATTCATGCTGAGGTTTAAACACTGGAATTGGGTTCCCAGTGGATTTTCACTTTCACAAGTACTTAATGCAGCTTTAGGTGTCTCAGGGGCAATCTGAACTAGCCACTGAATATCCTTTTTAAGGGGAGTTAACAATGGCTTAGTTCCACCTCTCTTGAAATACAGGATTCATGTTTTTCTCTCTTAAAATTTAGTGTTCCTAGAGACAGTCGGGAACATTAGAGAATGAGACTGTATTTATCCATCCCAAGCTAGGTACAATGTAGGTGAGGGCAATCCAATGTTCCCTGCAGTGCTTTGTCAAAGCTTTTTAACCCTACGCTGAAAGGATAACCACTTCAGAGTGGGGTTACAATTGAAACTCCAAACCTATTAAAAACTTGGGCCTTTACATCAGTGTAGGCTTTTGATTATAAAAAAATTCTATAGACTTTTGATGATGTACACCTCTGTACTCAAGGTTATATTGTGAGCCCTGGACTTATTACAGGTGCAGCCAATTCTAGGATTAGAACCCAGACCTTAGATCCTTTCTTTTTTGAAAAGGATTGTGATTGTATTTTGGGCTAGAAGAGTTATGAGGCAAACCAATTCAAGTTAAACTCATAAAGTACACACATAAATAATGCTAGGAACATAGTTGTCAGAAATGTAGGAAAGTTTCACACAGGATCTAAAATATCTCATGCTAAAATAATCATACGCACATATGTACATATATAAATAGATCATAAGGGGAGGTCATGGTAGCATTGCATTTTGATAATTTAGAATTTTTTTTGTAACACCTAGGCTATATTAGAGCAAGCAAGATTATTTATGCTACAGCAACAAACAACTCCCAAATCTCATTGTATTTCAATATACTTTATTTCTCCCTCACAGAAGCCCTAGGGACCCTACAGGCATCTGTCTTCCATTCTAAGTGATGCAAGTTCCCCAAAATCCCAACATCTCCTTTATCTCCATAGTAAGGGAAGAGACAGCTTGGAGTCTCCCATGGATAAATGAATGCATTCACCTGGAAATAATACATCATTTCCACTCATGTTCCACTGGCCAAAGAATATCAAGGGGATGGAGAATTTCAGTGACCACTCCCTTTCACCCCCACCATAAACTGAAGGAAGAGAAGAACTGGAACTACAGGTGAATAACCTAAATATATACTACAGAAGAGCTGATAGAATTGTAGACGGTAAATTCATGAACTCTTTAACTACTTCAAACATATATGATGTATTGCTGAATTAACAATTATAACTAATTTTGAATAAGAGGGATTTTCTGAAATTATTCTCAATGATTTCTCTATAAAAATCAAAATTAGTATTGTAAAACCCATACAATATGCATATTTATAAAGTACTGTATTTCATCAAATATTTAAATGACATTTCAATATATAAAAAAATCCATAGACTAATTTCATTATTGTCACAGGCAGAATATTATATTACTTGAAAAGTGCTCAATAAGATTGATTTGTGTTCTCTGTAAAATGTAGTCTCCACTGACCACTTGCCAGGTTGGGTTACAAGAGCCTTTCAAACCACAAACTGTGCTGTGGTCTTCACAATGCAATGCCTGGAATGCTTACACTAAGCTCTGAAACACTACAAAATATCAATGGCCAGTTCACAGCCAATACCACCCCAAGCAGAAGCACTTTGCTGCAAATCGTTTGAAGTAGCTATTAGTGTAAATCAAAGATTTCGTGTATTCTTATTTTTTTCTATGCCCTTCTGGAATATTCATAAACAAATTGCACATCCCTTGCATCCACTGAAAAAAAAATTCACCACTTGACAAATCTTTAGCTACCATAATTTAATTCCCCACCCCCTTTTAAATAAACCCCATCAATACCATTTATAATTAATGAAAGGTAGGATGATTCCTGGATGAAGTTTTAGTCCAGACATCAAATCAATACTTCTGACCATGTCTGTTTCATTATTGACAACGTCTACCCACATTTACTCTTATAATTAAGTTTTACTTCAACTTCTAACTTTTCTCAAGTGTTTGAAATGGCTATATGGTGTTCTTAATTTCAGCTGCTGTTTCATCTTTCTCAGTAGGTGCCTATTTTATTGTTAAAGGTCATACTCATTTGTCTGCTCCAACAAAGGCAGCCCTCAAAGTTGGCTGTGGTTTTGACAGACAGTGGTCCCCATAAGTGATGGCCTTAAGGACAGAGCTGGCACTGGGAGACAGCCACCACAGCAAGGGGAATAACAGATAACAAATCATGCCACTATTTTTCCTCCTGGCGTGATTGACGACAGCACAGCGGGTGTAACTTTTCAATGTCCTCAGATTAAAAACCCCTCAAACAAATGAGTTCTGAAAATACTGTCCAGAGGCATTAAAGGGAGCTGTCCGACTCAAAATACTCTCTTAAAAAAAAACAGTTTTTTTTTCTAAATGCACAATTTATGGCCACTCAATGTAATTATCTAATTTTCAGTGATACTTTCCATTTGACACACACAAAGCTTAGCTATAGATTTGAGGGGCTGTTGCAGAAACAATGTAAAGCTTTCAGAGGGAAGTATGCAGGGCTCTGTAAGGCTTACCACGCAGCATTCTAAAGAGGAAATTTGGTGTTTGTTAAGGCATGATATGTATTTCAGTTTTTATAGATTATTTTTCAAAGTATTGTTTGCATGATCTATTAATTATATTTTAACTAATTGGTGAAAATAAAGATACTCAAATGACCAAGCTCTGGCTGCATGGTAAATCACTTCCGGATTTTTCTAGTCCATCATAGGAATATGCAAAGCAGTACAGAATATAATACAAACATTTCCTCCTAAAATGTTATTTTTCTTTTTCCTAATATATTGTATTGTCTAATAAGTTTTTGATATCCTGCAAAATGAACCTATCTACCTGATATAATGCACGAGTTCTATACTTCTTGTTTAAAAAATCCAATTAGATGTATTTTTTCTATTCCTGTAATTGTAATTATGGAATATAGTTAAGTAAATATAACATATGTACTCATAATTTTATCTGTGCATATAAAATGTTATGTATATGTGTCATTAAGAAAAAATAACTTTTCTGGAATTGTAGTCGTTTTAATAGTTTATGCCTGTGGCGTGTAGCTTGGTGTAAACAGTGATTATGGGCCTCAGTCCCAGAAGATTGACTCAGCAATTTTAAGATGAGGCTTGGAATCTGCATTAATAGACGTCATAGATGAACTGGATATAACCCACTCTAGCTATAATCTGGGAGCCACATTAGGCACCTTAGGAGTGGCTTAACATTCCTGGGTCACCTGATTCTGCGCACATGCACTGGCTTCGTAGCCAGGTAGATGAAAGTTTGAATCTTGGCACTGAGTCTTACTTACACTGAGCCTTGGGCAAGTTAGTTAATTCAAAAGGATTGAAACAAACTTTTCTGAAGGTAAATGGACTCTCCCACCTCTACCAGTCCCATAGCCCCAGAACTTTGGCCTATATACATCAATGAGGTCATCTGTCCTCAGTTAATAAAACAGGTGCTGAGATACTTCCTGAAACAACGTAAGACCTAAATTAAGCCTAGTTGTTCAGATGTTAGCCACTCTCTTAAACCTTGTACTTTCCTTTGGGTTCTGGGCAAAACTGGGCCCTTGGTAGGCAATCATTCAACACACTTAACTGAATCCTTCCATACACCAAGGCTCAGATCTCCTTCACAGAGGATAAAGTAAGCCAGAGTCTCCATGGACTAGGAACCATTCCAGATGAAAACAGCACTAGCTTTCTTCATCTCACATCTCAAGCTTTCTTACAATACGGGGTGGGATACTTTGATTTCTGGTACTGCCTCTGTTTCCTTGTCTTTAAAATGGCAATAATAACGAGACTGGCCATTGTAATAAGGACTAAGCAAAGTTAGTATATGTGAGATGTTTAAAGCAGTATCTGGCACATAGAAAGTGGCTTGCCCAACTTCACACTGTTGAAAAATGTGAATGGATTGCAACCCAGGTGCTTGAGTCTAGGCATTACAACTCTGCTCTTGCTAAGATTGTTTATGACTTCTGTGTTCTTCCCCAGCCATATGAAGTCAACCAGACAGAAGAGCAAGCAGTAAAATATCTGAAGTTATATAACTAGACATACAAATGCCAGATGATAAGTAAACACATTTTAAAATCAAATGAAAAATATTTAAAATTTTTATTTGTTTTAAGTAGGTAATGCATGTAAACAGTAAAAATGTTAAAAAGGATATTAAATATGTGCAAAAAATCTCATTTTTACTGCTGTTTTCCAGTCCTCTTATTTTTTCCGACACAATGGCCAGGATTGTTACTACATTCTGAGTTCCTTCAAGAGATGCTCCACAATTATGCAGCATATGTGTATACAGATGATCACCTACCTAGTTAAATGGTAGCATGCTGCACTCACTCTTCTGTCCCTCCTCTTGCACAAGACCTTCTTTAAAATTATTATTAGAAAATTAACCGTTGTTAAAAATAGAGAAGCATATAGAGTAAAACGTAGATGTCTTCCCTTCAATCTTCTAAAGGTAACAACTGTTAAAAAAAATTAGATGGTTTTAAAAATTGTCTTTACAAAAAAAAATTGGAAGTTTGTGATATCCTTTTTCTATTCGTTGCTTATGTTTAACATTGGCAACATTTTTTCAAATTAATATGTTTGCATTTACCTTTTCATTTTATTTATTTATTTATTTATTTATTTATTTATTTATTTATTTATTTATTATTTTGAGACAGAGTCTTGCTCTGCTGCTCAACCTAAAGTGTGGTGGCGTGGTCTTGGCTCACTGCAACCTCCACCTCCCAGGTTCCAGTGATTCTTCTGCCTCAACCTCCTGAGTAGCTGGGATTATAGGCGTGCTCTATTACACCCAGTTAATTTTTTTGTGTTTTTAGTAGAGACTGGGTTTTGCTCTGTTGGCCAGGATGGTCTTAAACTCCTGGACTCAGTGATCCGCCTGCCTCTGCCTC
Source organism: Alouatta palliata (assembly GCA_004027835.1). Classification (NCBI taxonomy): domain Eukaryota; kingdom Metazoa; phylum Chordata; class Mammalia; order Primates; family Atelidae; genus Alouatta; species Alouatta palliata. The sequence continues at coordinate 9,407 of PVKV010027369.1, read as the reverse complement.
CCAAAGTGCTGGGATTGCAGGAGTGAGCCCCCCTGCCCGGCCTGGATCCACCTTGTTTTTTAATGACTGCTTAAAATTACAACGTAGTTTATGTTACAATGTATATATCTTTTTACCTATTAGTGGACATTGAAGTTGTTTCTAATTTTTAAAAACCATTTTATGTAATGCTTCATTTTCTTTATCTCTTATATCTTTTTATTCATTTTTTTTTTGTAGAATAGATTCCTGGATATGTGAATCCTAGATAGTAAGGTAGATCAAATATCTTTCCAAAAACCAGTACCAATTTACAATGCCATCGAAACTGTAGAAGAAATCTATTTCCCATACTCTTACAGCATTGCACTCTTTCAGTTTTGTAAGTGCAGACTTCACTGATTCTCAGATGCACTTCTTTTTTTGTCCCCATTTTCAGCAGCTCTGAAATTTGAATACGTCTTATAACCAATAACATGTATAGTTTAATTGACAGCATGTTTGTTTTCTTGATGACATAAAATCATGATTATGTCGTTTAATTGATGGTACCTTAGATTAAATAAAATACGGTCTTTCCTAATCTAACAGCTGGTGAAAATCAGATCTTAATGGTGTTTATGTTTTATTTTATTAATTTTCCAGTGACGTTGTGTGTTAATATTTATATTTTCTAGATGTAATTTTTAATGAATTACTTATACTTCAAACTCATTTTTAGTGGTAAATATAAAGAAATGATGCAAAGGAGCATAGTGTGGCTGACAATCCTTGCAGAGCTAGGCTCATTAAAAACTTAGGGTGACCCAGTGCCTTGTGATGACAAGTCTGTTTTCAATAAGGGGATCTGTTTCCACACAAAGATGATATACATCTTCATAAAGCCTATTTTGCTGGGAAAAATACTTTGTAAATTTTTGCTTCTTAATTGAAAAAGAGCATGTTGTTCAGGGAAATGTTGGCACTCTGCTCCTTTCCAAAAGAGAAAACTTTTTGTCCTGAAAATAGCACCTTTTTCTCAAAGTTACAGTAGACCATAAAGTAGCTATGTTTACTTGCTTTTTTCCAATACTGACAAAATACACCACTGCAGGTTTTTTAAAAAGCCTTTTATTCCTGAATATGACATCCCAATTATTATCTTGTTCACCAGTTATGATGAATATATATCTTATTAAGATGTATCCTGCTTGATTCAAATCAACACTTCTCTCCCTGTTTATACCCAGCATACTTTCAGCTCAGTGGTTCCCAACAGAGGGCAATGCCTTCCTCACCCTACACCCTCAAGAGGAGCATTAGCAATATCTGGAGACATTTTTTATTGTCTTGACTGTGTGCTGAGGGCAGGGAGCTACTGGCATCTAGAGGGTAGAAGACTGGGCTGCTAATAAATATCCTGCAACACACAGGACAGCTTCCCACAACAAATTATTCCATCTCAAATATCAGTAGTGCAAGGTTAGGAAACCCTGTCCAAGAGTTTTAAGTTTTAAGATGGCCTTTACCTGCAAATCACAGTCTTTGGAATTGCAGTATGATTTGCTGGGGTTTCTCAATACCTACCACCCTGCTCCCTCCACCCCTCAGCCCCCTGCAAACACCTGGGTGATGTGTGATATACTTTTTATTAGCAATATTTTCCTGGGGGAATGATGTGGGAGGGTGTGGACAATGACAGCATGCCTGTAATTTCAGAGGAGTTCCCAGGTAATTTCTATACTGCCCCCTCCTCTCAACAATTGAGTTACCACTATAATTTAGAAGGTCTGAAGATAGTGATTGTCAAAGTACTTTGATTTGCATCCCTCTCCATCTTCTCCCCTCCCGAAGATTTACCACTTGTTTGTCCATGGCTGCTTTTGAAAGAAATAAAATGTCTCAAGCTAGAATTTTCTATTTGTAAAATAAACTTTCTTTTGTTATGTAGTGATGTTGGAAAAAATAAGTCGTAAAATTTCATAGCATGGTATTACTCCAAGAATTTGGACAGATAATCTGTTCCTTGGTAAATATGGATGACTTACAGAAAGTCAGCTTTGTTATTAAGCACTTTTACTTCAGCACTTGTTTTGACGTCCCCAATCCATCTAGTCTGTTTCTATGGAATAAACCATACATTTTAGTTTCCAAAATTTGGATCTTTGGTCACTTAGCATTAATGTATTTGCTTCTATTATATATTACATATATATATATATATATATATATATATATATACACACACACACGTATGTTATTCACTAATAAGAATAAATATATATTCTCTATATATGTAATACATGTCTGTGATATTGTATATAATATAAAGATATATGTAATATAATAGGTGTCTGTGATATAGTATAGGATATATATACTCACTTATCATTATTTCCTGCATCTCCCAAACCCTTGCACTCCTGCATCATAGTAGTAAACTGCTGCAGCCAACCCTACAACTGACTAGGAATCTGATGATGCCTCAGATAGAGGCAGTGCTGACCACAGATAGCACTTCTCTCCATCCTCACTGAGCACAGATGCCGCCTCTGTTCACTGTAGTCTGCCAACATTTTCTCTTTTGGTTTTAAATGTGGCAAGAAGGGAATGGCTGATTGTGGTTCTGTGAAGAAGGAACAGGTTGCAAGGGTGAGAGATTTGGATCTTTGGTCACTTAGTATTAATATATTTACTTCTATTATGTATTATATATATATACACACACATATTATTCACTCATAAGAATAAATATACATTATATATGTAATACATGTCTGTGATATTGTATATAATATAAAGATATATGTAATATAATAGATGTCTGTGATATAGTATAGGTTATATATACTCATTCTTATCGTTATTTCCTGCGTCTCCCAAACCCTTGCATTCTCAGCATGAGTTACTCCTTATTTCTGCCCTATTTGATAGCCTTTCTGCCTGCTTTCACAAGCATGGAGTGTGTATTTGGTTTTCCAGCTGCTACTTTTGTAGCTCATCTTCGTCTGTTTATGTATAATGGGTAACAACAATTTCAACTTAGTTATTAGAAATAATCATTTTAAAACATTCTCAAGTCATTTGAAAGATGTCTACCTCCCAAGCAAGGCTCACATAGTATACAAATATCAGCTGCTAATCATGTATTTATGTATATTTTATCTTAGTATGTGATCATTGGGAAAACAATAAAATACTATTAAATAAAAATGTGGTAAGAGAAATAAACATCTCTGGTAATATATAGCATAGAAGAGAAATATTTTGCAAAGTTGTTTTCAGAAAAGTGAATGTGGTATCTCAATGAAGCGTTTCAAACATGACTTAACAGCTTGGCTAGTCTGAGTCCAGCACAAAACAACTGACGTGTTTCCCATTGAATGGGAGGATAAACGTGAATCTTAAAGTGCTGCAATCTTCACTTAGCTTCCTTTCCCCATGTTTGATAATCAATTACAATCCGTTGTATTTTTCTTGCATCTCACTTTAAATCTAAATAAATTAAATAATATTTTACATTTATATTACTAGCTGCAATTAAGATATAAGAACTCTTCTGATTTTAGGCATTTGTTTTTATGTATTCTCAAGTATGCCATCTGTCAGAAATGAAAAAAAATAGCAACATATGGATGAATTCTTTTTGTTTCTCTAGATATTTTGAAATCAATATGTTCCAAAATATGTTGCCAACTACATGTTTTGACTGCTGGTGCTCACATTTGGATCTATGAATTAACTTGCAGACAATAAAAGGTAAAACTTCAGCTCTTGCAGGAAGTTGCCTATGTATTAATACTAAAAAGTATGCAGCTTTTATATTTCAAAATAACTAGAGGAGTGGATTTGGAATGTTTCCAATACAAAGAAATGATAAATATTTGAAATGATAGTTATTTCACTTACCCTGATTTGATGATTACACATATGCTTGTATCAAAATATCACATGTACTCCATATTTATGTATACCTATTATGTACTCAGAACAACTTTTAAAGGTAAAAAATATGTGGCATACATTTCTATTTTCTAAAATCAGGTCAATAGTAGAGTAATTGGAAATGTTGAATTGTATGCTTACAATAGTTTTTTAAAAGTACATTTTTGGTAATGATATTGCTGAAGCTGCTATAACATTTTCATGTCCTTTTTGATTACTAAAGAGAGATTAAATCTCACCTTGTATAGTTTAACATAACACTAATAATTTGTTGTAATCTGAAACCGGTAATCCAGGTATGGTGCAAAAGTTGGCACTCAGTTACCTAATGGCTTGAACCATATATAATTGCCATTTTTTGTAGGTAAGAAATGATTTAATATTAGCAATTTTATATGGATCATACCAATTCAATTTTTAATGATGTCTCACCTTGCTGGCCATTTTAAGGAAGTGGTTTTATATTTTATTACTTAAAAATGTTTATTTTGTTGCCAATGCTTTTGGTGTTTGAGTCATGAAGTCTTTGCCTATGCCTACGTCCTAAATGGTTTTTCCTAGGTTTTCTTCTAGGGTTCTTATGGTGTTAGGTCTTATTACTGGGTATATAGCCAAAGGATTATAAATCGTTCTATTATAAAGACACATGCACATGTATGCTCATTGCGGCACTGTTTACAATAGCAAAGACCTGGAACCAACCCAAATGCCCATCGATGACAGACTGGACAAGGAAAATGTAGCACATATACACCATGAAATACCATGCAGCCATAAAAAACAATGAGTTCGTGTCCTTTTTAAGGACATGGATGAATCTGGAAATCACCATTCTCAGCAAACTGACACAAGAACAGAAAATCAAACACTGCATGTTCTCACTCATAGGCGGGTATTGAACAATGAGAACACATGGACACAAGGAGGGGAACATCACACACTGGAGTCTGTTGGGGGGGGTACTAGGGGAGGAACAGCGTGGGTAGGGAGTTGGGGAGGGATAACAAGGGGAGAAATGCCAGATATAGATGATGGGGTTGGAGGCAGCAAACCACATTGCCATGTATATACCTATGCAACAATCCTGCATATTTTGCACATGTATCCCAGAACCTAAAGTGCAATAAAAAAAAAAAAAGCTGAAAAAAAATGCTTATTTTAAGCTAGTGTTATGCATAGCATTCTAAGGACCAAATGTGACTTCTTGTCTTACTTAATATAATTGTTATCACTGGGTCCATACATCCTCTATCCTAATGTGTTTAAGGAATTCAGTGTAGATCCTCAAATGCTCACAAAGCAATGATGGCATGAACATATATATCTAAATAAACTGGACAATGAGTACAACCAAATTGCAAGTGGTATGAGTGATATTTTCTTTTCTTCCCCAAACAGTTCTATCTATACACACAAGTTACAATATAATTTAATTTGGAGATAGCAAAAGTGGGCCCATACATGATTGAATTTCAGCACACAACTGTTAGCATTGGCTTACTTTTTCTCATTTTGGAGTTAAAATATTGAGAAACTCTCTTTTGAAAATATGTGTAAACAGTAGATACTGGTGAGTCCAACAACTGTTTATTGAGTGTTGACTCTTTCCCAAGCAATGTCATAGATATAAGGGTTACACATAAGACACATTTATAACTTTAGGGAACTTGTAACTTCAGGGGAGAGACAGACACACAAACATGCTTCAGTATAACCTGATAGGCTTCATTATTAAGGGCACAAACTTTGGCCCAATGTGTAAGTTTGAGTGCTAACTCTGTTACTTAAAAGCTCTGTGAATTTAGGCAAGTTTCCCAAACGATTTGCGCCTCATTTTTGTTATCATCTGTATAGTGAGGGTCATGATAATAATATGTATCACTTAGCATCATTGTGAGGAGTCAGGAAATTGATATAGGCAAAGCACTTAGTGTTGGGCACAATATAATTGCTAAGTGTTAGTTGTTACTATTATTAATAATAAGACACTGTAAGAATAGGGAATATTTGCTTTTCTCACTTCTAATTGTTCTGTAGGAGATTAAATATTTTTGGACCATGTTGATTTAGCTGGAAGGTCATACACATTGCAGCTAATCTATTCTGGGTTCAAATCTTTATTACTTCCTAGTCACGTGAGTCTTAAGTTTCTTTTTTTTTATGACCATAATTTTATTTTTACACATAAAATAATTGACAATAAATAATTTCTTCTTTTCAACAATATTTAGTCATGGTGGTATTGAATATATTCTCTTTAAGTTTCTTATATGTAAAAATATGAATAATGAAACTTCAATTTTATGGTTATCCTGAATAGTGAGATAATGTTTAAAAGACAGTCTATAAATAGTAGCTCTTAATATTTATTAGATGAAAAATCCCTTCACTCAACTATATCCCCAAAGAAAATAAGAAATACTATAAAAAATGTTGCATGGTTACTCATTAAAATAGTTTTATTCTACTTTTAAAAATATAATTCAGAGATTGAATAATTCTTGGCATTAAATTTCATTCAGTTTTGGTAATTACCAAGTTCCCTTTTTTATCCTTACAAAGATAGTTTTTCTCCCTTATTTTCATAGTACTGTATAAAGATTTTTACAGAAATAAGAGATCATCTTATTTTTGCATTACAGAATGGAAGCTGTCTACACAAATTTGTAATGTGATAGAGTTTATGCTAATTTTGCTATAAGTTTCATAGATATATTGGAGGCTTGTTAATAATTAAAAAATTTTACTTCTTCAAGTTACAAATAAGTATTACAGTAAATACTTTCCAATCTTTATCTGACATGACATCTTACCAATACAGGCATCACAAAATAAATAATTTATGAAAAATATTTATTTAAAGAGCTGTAATTTACCTTGCATTTACCATATGCCATTCATCCAAGTAGCAATATAAAATATTCATTAGAGAAACTCATTAAAACAAACTTCTATACAATGAGGTGACGGGCCAACAAAAAACATCAATCATAGCAAGGCTTTAAGTTTTTATTAGTGCATATGGGCACACTAATATTTCAAAGTAGAAAATTATGAATATTTTTCTCTGCCTCTGAAATGACCAGGCTGATACAAAGACAAATTTGATAAGAGTGTAACAAAGACAGGAACTGGTTTTTCTTCATTTGTTTTCATTTCAGTCAAGAAATCAGTGACAGTTCACTGAGATTTATTATATTAATGATGAATCAACCTGATCTTATAATTAATGGGAAATCTATAGCTAATCTTAGAGAAAAAATAACTAGGCATATAATGATGTTTAAACCTGGCATAACAGAACTCGGAGCTGCTGTCTCTTGACTACGTGCATGGTAGGCAAAGCATTCACTGTGAATATCAGTGACACCCTAATGCACTTTGAGGCCCATGAGAGAATTCCAGCCTCACTCATGCCTCAGAAGTAGTGTTGACAAAACAGTACAATGTTGGACTTAAAAAAAAAAAAGATTCTACTCACACTAAGTAACAATGTAATTATTGCATTGTCAATTTTAAACACACACACACACACACACACGAGCTTCACAATTCTAGTGAAGCTCTTAAATATGAATAGTATCAGAGTTCTGGCAAAATAAACTCAAATTGGTACACGATGAGATTCACATAAGCAGCATTGTACTCCTCTGGATCTCACTATATAAACTAATTCACAATTCATTAGGAAGTTCTGTTAAATCTCTGCTTCACATTCCCTGCCCTTCTAGTACACTGTTGATCTGTGATTAAATGTTCTAATAAAATTAACTGGCTTTGCTACAAACAGAACATCTGGAGCTATGTTTAATTTCACGTCAAACATACACAGGAAACACCTGTCTAGGTGAAGTAATTTTTTTTAAATGACATTAATCCATCTGTTTTGGAAAATGGTGTCATGGTTGTCACATTAAAAGGTAATATCAACAAACACAGAAATCCTGAATTGCTTTGGAGCATAAGTTTTCTAAAATTAACAAAAATTGCTTATCTAAATGTTATCATGTCAGTCTTATTTTGTGCTGAAAAATAGGAGACCTTCTTCAACTCAGCAACTTTCAATCCCTGCCCTGTAAAGCTTCCAGATGTTCAGTTAGTCCCTGTACTTAAAAGATTAAAACCACTGGTGTGATTCTTTATCTATGTATCTGTGCCAAAAGCAAACTGATGTCATCCACTAATATCCTCATACGACAGGTAGATGTTACATGCATTTTTAAGTATACAATGTATGCATAATTATTTTTATATGATACTGGTGAGCAAGAATATGCTTTTTAGAACTTAAATATTCATAAATGTATGTAGTTTGCAGTGGCTTCTCATAGAAGATAGGAGCACACAATGGAAGTCTCATGGAGGAATTGGCTGGATATTATTTACAACCTGTTTTTCCTTTAATTTGATCTGTTTCAAAATTCTCAGCTTATTGTGCTCCAAAAATGCTTTCAGAAAATCTTCTTTCCAAATTTTATTTCCTTGTGAGGGACATATGGGCTGCCCGGACAGTAGTTTTTCATGACAGCTTAGCATCTTAATTATTTTGTGAAAGTCATACTATTATATTTTCTTCTTTAAAAAGCAAGGTCACTGAAGAGGTGAAAACACTAAGTGACTTGAACAGGATCATCCACATAGCCAGAAATGCAGATTATGCCAGTATGTACAAAATGTTTTTCATACAGGTGTCCTTTGCAAACATTTCCACTAACGTGCATACAAAGGCAAACTGTGAATTCTTAGTACGGATGGGGAAGAATTGATGGGCAAGTTAGAAGTCTAAAGGCACAGTCAATAGGGCTTCTCCATCTTGTGTTTTTCTATAAATTAATGTGAATTTCTAATTCTAATTCCTAACGTTGTTCTACATGCAAATGGGTACTTTTTGTTAAGTTTTCTTTTAAAAAGTCTGTAAATAAAATTTAATATTCCAGAGAGACGTGACTTACACCTCTGCCTTCTCCTACACCATGGTTTTAACTATTCGCAACATCCAGTCTGGTGTCCTCAGGATGTAGTCACTGAAGGAAGTTATGAGAAACAATTTTAAAACCATTATGCTCCCACCAACAGTGGTTGGTGGGAGTGTAAATTAGTTCAACCATTGTGGAAAACAGTGTGGCGATTCCTCAAGGACCTAGAAATAGAAATTCCATTTGACCCAGCAATCCCATTACTGGGTTTATATCCAAAGGATTATAAATCATTCTACTATAAGGACACATGCACACAAATGTTCATTGCAGCACAATTTACAATAGCAAAGACCTGGAACCAACCCAAATGCCCATCGATGATAGACTGGACAGGGAAAATGTGGCACATATACACCATGGAATATTATGCAGCCATAAAAAACAATGAGTTCGCATCCTTTGTGGGGACATGGATGAACCTGGAAACCATCATTCTCAGCAAACTGACACAAGAACAGAAAATCAAACACCGCATATTCTCACTCATAGGCGGGTGTTGAACAATGAGAACACGTGGACACAGGG